>OZ007556.1:92335583-92595657 GCA_963931855.1 Philhelius festivus
CAGCGATTTTTACTATAAGTTAACTTTCTTCAAGCGAAAAGGAGTTATCTCTTCGCACTCCTTACTCCTCAGTTAAGCGAATTTCACTGAGCGAACGCCGAATAGAAAATGAAACATACTCGAGAAATAAAGGAAACCAGGAAGAAGAAAGTACGATTACTCCGCATTTTTCCCAACCTCAGCAATTGCGTTTAACGCCGCCACCCGATACTTCTCTCGCAAACATGCTTAAAAATTGCAGAGTGATATCGCATAGTTTAAAAGCAGTCATACTACAACTATTGGCTTGAAGCATTTATAGCAGCGCTCACATTTTCATATTTGCTTGACAAGCACGGCATGATGAATTTTTAATGGATGAAAAACGGGAGCGTTCACATTCGTCAAACATGCTGTCAAACATCACTTCTTATTAGAATTTTGACCATTGCGGACCAAGTAAGAGTATTGATGAAATTTTAGATAAGGAAATTTACTTGAATTTTATATACAAAGTCTGCAAAGTCTACCTCTTTTGATTATAAAACTTTTGATATGTATGTATTTTCTTAAGATTTGCACAGCTCGAGAAGTTCATTGATAATAGCCGTGTTTTTTCATATTTTCAAATATGCTTGTGTTATGCTGCCAAAATATCAAAACATTTTGAAATCCTTCCATTATTTTTGACAAGCCACTATAGATGGAGCGTTCACATTATCAAAATCAAGCCAATGATGCCGTTCTTGTCAAACATATTTGAGAATGTGACCGACCCTAATGGTGCACAAAAATATGATACTTTAGTTTGACTTTTGGATCCTAATTACGATTATTTTTTTCGTTTGTTTCGTCTTTGGTTTTTTTGACAGTTTACGTGAGAGGATTAGAAGCGTAGCTTCATTCCGCAACATTTCCTTACCTCACATTAATATGTCAAAAAAACGAAAAAATAGACTAGTTTAATCAAGCTCTTGATGTCTTTTTTCTGCTACATACATATATGTTCACGCTGAGCTAAATCCTCCGATATTTTTTGTTGGGTTTCTGTACTCTGTCAGAGAGGTCAGAACGTACAAGTTTCACCCACGTTTTTGAGTTACCCTACCGCCGGCAAAGAAGATGTTTACACATCAATAGATGATAGACCAAGTGCTGACAGCAAATTTTGAGAGTGGATGTATAACCAAAATATCAAAATACGATATGGAATACAAAATCCTGTCTAGGTTTTTTCTCAGCTTTTGGTGGAGGTGAGAAAGATAGATAGATAAAGGGATAAGAGTGTTTAATTTTTTTTGATAAAATTTTCTTACTATATGTACTTAGTTGAATATTCTCTCAAATCTACCAGTCGATAAGTAGGTAGGTATTCCCTCAAAAAGTCTTCCGACTTTCAATTAATTTAAGCTTTCCACATACGTATGCGGTGTGAAATCAAGTTACGGTGATGCTCTTGTTGAATTAAGCATATAACATACGAGTAGCAATTCTTGATGAAAATGAATAACATTGTGATGGTAAATACTTATATTTTACTTACGATATACGATAATATCGTAAGTACCATATGGCAATTTATGTATTCGTATGAACTCGAGAGAGATTTTAATCGAATCTGAGATACTAGGGATAAGAGAGAAGACGAAAAAAGTTGGTAAATTTTGTCTGTTATGTTATGTTACCCCCTATTTTTCTCAAAAATTATTTTTGTTTTTTCTCAATAAACAAACTGAGTGAATTAAAAAAAAAAAATAATTTTTAAATACAAAATTAATTCAAATGAATTAAAACTTTTTCTGAGCTATTGTGGTTAAGAAAAGGACAAATAGATAAAGCTAATTAGTAGGACCGTTAACTAATGTAAACAATAAAGATTTGCATTATGATTTGAAGGTTGTACAGTACATGTCTGTCGTGTCATGTTCTTTCACTTGTTACTCCATTTTGGATTTGTAATTCAAGTTGTAGTGTTTTTTTTTTAATTATTTGTGAACAATGGATTACACTAATCAAGAGTATCTGGAAATGTTATTAATATACTTTAAAATGGGACGATCTGCTCAGAAAAAGCTTTAATTCATTTGAACTAATTTTGTATTTAAAAATTATTATTTTTTTAAATTCACTCAGTTTGTTGATTTTTTGTTAATTACATTTAGTATTTTTTTAAGGAAAAAAAATATTTTTTTTTATGAAAATAAACTGGGCTTTAATATTAAGCGAACAAAATTAATACTCATAAACATGTTTTTTTGAATAAAATGATATCAAAGTGAAAAAGCAACTTAAAAACGAAAAACTCGGGTTTGATTCAAAATTGCGGAGAAACGGTTGTCCGCAGAAAAAAAAGTTTCTATTCTATTCTATTCTATTCTATTCTATTCTATTCTATTCTATTCTATTCTATTTTATTCTATTCTATTCTATTCTATTCTATTCTATTCTATTCTATTCTATTCTATTCTATTCTATTCTATTCTATTCTATTCTATTTATTCTATTCTATTCTATTCTACTCTATTCTATTCTATTCTATTCTATTCTATTCTATTCTATTCTATTCTATTCTATTCTATTCTATTCTATTCTATTCTATTCTATTCTATTCTATTCTATTCTATTCTATTCTATTCTATTCTATTCTATTCTATTCTATTCTATTCTATTCTATTCTATTCTATTCTATTCTATTCTATTCTATTCTATTCTATTCTATTCTATTCTATTCTATTCTATTCTATTCTATTCTATTCTATTCTATTCTATTCTATTCTATTCTATTCTATTCTATTCTATTCTATTCTATTCTATTCTATTCTATTCTATTCTATTCTATTCTATTCTATTCTATTCTATTCTATTCTATTCTATTCTATTCTATTCTATTCTATTCTATTCTATTCTATTCTATTCTATTCTATTCTATTCTATTCTATTCTATTCTATTCTATTCTATTCTATTCTATTCTATTCTATTCTATTCTATTCTATTCTATTCTATTCTATTCTATTCTATTCTATTCTATTCTATTCTAAATACATAAATATAAATAAAAATAAATACATATATTTCTTCGCTAGCATCCTATCACACAGAGAAAGAAAAAATAATACTTTTATTTCAGTTTAAAACTGCCGACAAGGAACCAAACTCTTTTTTACGAAAATCAAATCCATTGTCAACAGACAAAAACAATAAAAAATTTGTTGTATCTTGCGCCACTCTAACTTTCATTAGCGATTTATATAGTTCTAACAATATTTTATTACTTCACATTTCTCCATTTAAGAAAATTCCTGAGTTCACAACCCAACTCACGACACCATCCTAGAAAAATCAGTTGTGGATCCACCTGGAGGTACCACAGTATTCAAATAGGTTTTTCAAAATGATATAAAAAACTAAGCTGACGACCTTATATAGAAGAAAGAGTCAAAAAAGCCACAGTGGCACTCTTCTCATGTAAAAAAAGCTATTGGGAACGAATGGGGCCTTCAACCGCACATAACTCACTGGCCTTGGGTAATCAGACCGATCCTCACTTATGGTGTAGCAGTACGGTATACAGCACAAGAAAAGGTTGGAAGTCGTGACAAGCTAAGCAAAGTCCAATGATTATCTTGCCTGTGCATAAGCGGAACACTACGAAATACCCCCTCTGCCGCACAAGACGTTCTGTTCCATCTGCTAGCACTCGACATTTTCAGCCAACAGACGGAGGCGTGCCACACGCCTAAAAGCTTCTTCATGATGGATCAATAACGAAATTATTACCTGATAAGGATAATATAGGTATTTAGTGTATCAGTTAGTACACTAATAAAACAATTAAAAATCTATTACTTAAATACAATATCTCTAATGAAAAACAAAGGTTAAATGAGATAAATTAAGGTTGTACAAGAATTATCGAGGTGAACTAGACACAAGCAAATCAAAGAGTTAATAGCTATATTTCTCTTGGCTACTGTTTTCATCATCATCATTCTGAATCGATTCATCATCTTCTTTGTACATATCCTGCTCTATTTTAAAGACGTACTCTCCATCTAGGAGAGTTCTACCATAAAGGGCTTTATGCAGTTCAACGAGTAGGAACAAAGTCTACTTAATTCATGTTGTATCACAATATGGACAAACATATACATGTCTATTACAGAATTCGCAGAATTTTACTCCCGGTGAGTTGACTCGATTCGCATCCGCTGTAAAACTCAATTATGAAAATCGTCGGATGAATTACATTGTCGATTCCTAAAATTACCTTATCATTTATAAACTTTCGTATCGACACTGTCAGCTACAAACATTTATTCAACTGGCCTAGGCTGTGATAATAGTATCGCTTTCGATCAACGAAATCAAGCATCGTTGAGAGTGGTTAGTACGAAGATGGAGGACTATTAAAAACCAACCGTGTGCTCTTTTTTTTTTTTTTAGATTTCTTGCTCTCTGGTTGCGTTGATATTTGTGCGTTTTCTATTAAAATTTGTTAAACAAACACTTTAGCATTCAGTATGATAAGCTTTTTGACTTACATTTTTGTACTCTCCATTGTTTATTTTCGTTTAATCAAAAATTCACTTCAGATTCGTCTCGAAATTGGTGCGAATGTAAAATGATAGAAATTATATGGAGTGCGAATGGATTGTGAGTTCTGTAATACGAGTACCATATAAGTTGAACGAAATGTCAGTGGTGCAGGGATTGTTACCGACATTCGTTCAACTTTCATTCGTCGGATTCAGTAATAGCAAAAGTTTGGAAATGAATTGAAACTGTCACTTTAGCTCATTCGCCGAATTCTGTAAAAGGGGTGATAGTATTTCAAGCATTCACACTGACAACCACGCTAACCTTACCTTACCTAAACGTTGCAAAACTCCCAATACTGCTAGCCAAAGAAATGATTTATCTAATTGAACTGCAGAGCAGCACGAGAAACGAATCGAAACTGAGCAGAATCGATTATCACAAACACGTAAATCGATCTCATTCCAGTCACATAACAAATTTCGACCATTTCAGCCGGGATTTGAACTTTTCCTTTATCATTCTTCTTAATGTACTCCTCAAAAAAATTTTATAATGTATAATTGAAATCCATTTGAATATGCGATGAAAGGCTAAGACCGTATTATGATTGTAATTGTCTAATTTGGTCGTAATCAAGAAATGTTTGTCTAGAAGAAACCAATAAACTACCGATAGAACAAGTAGAAAAGTTGGTAAATGTACATTATATTGTCACAAGAAAAGATATTACTATACTCACTTGTAGAAGCGTTTCTGGTTAGATTCCTCAATATATTTCGCTACACCATTCTCCATCAAACTTAAAGAAACAAAATGTTTAACTCTGTCAAGGAATCCCATCGGCTGATTACCACCACTCATCAAACTCGGAACATATGCTATTTCTTGAGGATTTCCTATGAGATTATTTATCCTAGGAACCGTCAGAATCATAAACGATATAACTACGGGGCATTTAAAATGTGCTGCAACTCCCAATAGAAATTCATTCATAACAAATCCAAGAATCACTAGTTCGAAGGACTCCTCCCTCATAAGCTTTTGCATAGCTAAATGATTAAGGCTATCATTGAAATATCTGTTTAATTCATCCATGAAAAATGTATATCGTTTGTACAATGGTGGTGGATTGTTGATGTATTCTGCTAGAAGAGCTGGAGAAAACTCTTCAACATCCAGCTGAATGTGACGAAACTTAGAATTTTTGTTGATTTTTGGCAATGTTGAAACAACGGTGACATCATGCCCTCGTTCTACAAGTGCATCGGCTATTGCACTCTGAATTATAAGATGGCTTTTGAATGGAGTTGGAAATAAGCCAAGAATCCGCGCAGAACTACTAAACACTATAAATGTCGTTAAGATAAGAGAAGGGAATACTATTTTCCAAGCAAGAAACATGTTCAAACAGCTTTAACACACGACGTCTAAACTGAAACTGAGATTTTTATTGATTGCCGTATGCCCTTTAAATAGGCGTAGAATTCACTGCGAATTTGTTGCCGGAAATCAAAAGTCCAATTAAAGATACTTCCGAAATTTTGAACTGTAGATTTCGTATTTAAAATAGGTGAAGATCTAGATTTGAGAGACTAATTCGTTTTAGCAGAATGCCTTAAACATGGATATATTTAATAAAAAATGCATGATTAAGGCGAAGAGAAGAATATATCGTATTATATAAAGTCATAATAAACCATACATACGAAACGTTCGATCTTTTTAGTTTTGATAATTTAAGACAATAATTATACCATGAATTCGATAAAACTAATGAAGATTAAATTTTCTTATCAGAACATTGACTTCTTGATGTATTTAGAGTCAATAGTACGAAAATACTAAAGGTAGTGCCACACTAATTTAATTCGACTTCAAAAAACGCATTGGTAGTATATTTCAAGACAGCTTTTCTATGATTTTGGTATTCATTGAAAGGTAGAATAAAATTGTGTGGACTTTTAGTATTGCCTAAAACGATATTAAGCTAACTTCATTACTCCATTATTTTTTGAGTAAAAAAATCTTTCTTCTCGTTCAGATATTATCACATACTTTCTATTAATATTCAAAATTTTGAAAAATTTTTAGTGAATCTACTTTGCTAAAAAGGCTGTTTTAAGTTCAACACATCTCAAAACAAATCTCATCCGACAAACAAAGCAAGGGCATGGTTGACTGCTTTGTACGTATTCCAAAAGAACAAGGTTTTTCTTCATTCTGGGATGCTAGCACGGCCAACATCGTTCCCAATCAAAGCTTTAAACTTTAGCGTCAAGGATAAGTAAAGGGTGCATCTAATGGTTTCTTTTCAAATCATAGGTTATTTTTACACTGACAGCTGTTTTCCAGTATCGAAATGAGACGCTTTACGCTTGAAAAACTTTGGGAAATATTGAAAACTTATTTCCAAAGTTAGTGCTGTGTAGCCCAAACAGTGCGTTTTGCAAAAAAGAAGTTTTGGCCGAAATGAAGCACTCACTACGTCTGCGGAAAAAGTTCGTAAGACTGATATGCTAGACGTGCGCACAGACTGTCGTAGCCGACCGTGTGAGACTCAATTCACGAACATCAATTTGCCATCGATTCAACAGCTCAATATTTCACGCACTAGCCTGAGGAAGGAGAATTCTGCACAAAGATCTCGGATTATTCGCTTACAAGGTCCAATTGAATTAGCAATTACAATTGAATGCGCACGACCATCCGCTTCTTTATCGCTTCCCAGTTTGGCGCTTACAGCAGCTTGAATTGGGCGAAAAATCATCTTTCGTTGGGCCGCAATCTGGGTCTCGGAAAACCCGCACGTTATTGTCGAGAAGCCAATACATCCACAGAGAGTGATAGTTTGGTGCGGATTGTGGAGTGGTGGCATCATTGGACCATTTTTTTCTTCGAAAATGAGGCTGGAAACAACGTTTCGGTGAAGGGTGGGCGTTAGAGATTCATGTTAACCGACTTTTTTTTTACTAAAATTGAAGACATGGATTTAGACGACCGCTGCGCTGGTTCAAGCAGGATAGCGCGCTATGCCACACAGCCCATGACACAATCGATCTTTTTCACACCAAATTCCCAAATCGTGTTATCAGCCGCCTTAGCGATATCAATAATTGGTCCCCTCGGAAGACAAATAAGTTTTCTTGGGAGGTGCCACTGGAGCAACTTCATTATGCTTCGTATACCCATTAGATTTTGTCCGTACTCGCTGGGCTGCTGATACTGGCAAGTGAGGTCAACGTGAGTTCACAGGTCTCGGCAACTGTTTCGTAAAGATTACAAAATCTGATAATATCGCTAGCCTGTACCGTGGTTTCGGTGTATCTGTCGAAGGTATCATCATCTACCGTGCCGCATACTTGGGGTTCTACTTCTACGATACTGCTCGTGGCATGGTTCCTGATCCTAAGAGCACACCTATCAGCATCAGCTGGGCTATCGCTCAAGTTGTTACAACTTCGGTACTGTTCGTCGTCATATGATGATGCAGTCTGCTCGCAAGGGCGCTTATGATGAAGTGAACAAGTTTTTTAAGTTAATATTGTAACAACAATGCACAAAAAAAAAAAAAAATTATACTTTATGTGAAGTTAATTAATGGTGTGAGGTGGCGTATGTGGAACATTTTGTAATCAATTTTACTCAACTAAGACCAAGTCAGGTAGTGTTTTTCTTTTTTAGTTTTTGAAATTATTTTACATTAATCTGAAAATTAAAAATATAAAAGTCACAAAGGGGGAGTTGGATGAATCATAATTTCTTATAAGAGCGACCGGGACGCACTTGATAAGTTTATGGATATGTTCAATTGTTTAATTTGATGCTCTTGGATGTTGTAAACTCCAGAGCAGATATGATAACAAATTTAGTTATTAATGATATAAGAAATTTGATCCCGAATAGGCATAAATATATCAAACCGAAATGTAACTCATGTTTTGATTTGATCTGTAAAGAGGTTATCAATGTTAAAGAAGTAAGTTCCCGAAGTTGTGAAGCCAATTCAACTGAGGAAATTCATATGGTTATTGTATAATATTAATAAAATAGTTTCTAGTGTGCCCCAGGGCCCCATTTTGCCTCCGATTTCCTTTCTAAAATTTATCAATGATCTGCTGTTTGAAACTTCATTAAAATGTTCCACTGATGACAGTACTCTCAGCTTCTTATATTTGTCCCTTCACTTCCGATGTGGAAATATTTCAACAGTGTATTGTGATTTTGGCAGTATTGCTGTATAAGGAATCCAAAACCTTGTAGAATTGCTTCAAAAGCTCAATAATTTCGGTATTATACAGTACAGACCACCTTTTACGGAATGGAATAATCACGTGGCCAAAAATGCTACTAATTGTCCAGGTTTTCTTCGACGATGCAAGAAATTTCTTATCCCTTCTAATCTCAATGTAATCTATAAAGCCTTCATTCATCCAAAGCTAGTATATAAATCTCACATTACGGCAGGTGCTCCTATAATTCAATAGAACCATAATCATATTTTATCGTTATTTTTATTTTCTAGTGCTACAGCCAGTTGCATTCTGTCCTTAACCAATTCCACCATGATACTCAAACTTCTAGGAATGCACATCAGTTTACCCTTGAGCACAATTCAGGAAGTACTCTCAAGTATATTATATCCTTTCTTTAGCGGCACTACACGAATGTGGAAAACAGGCAAGTTGTTATAGAACATTTGGTTTAATGTATAGCCAGCTATAAATATAAATTTAATTAAACTTAAAAAAAATATAACTAATTCAAGTTTAAAGTACCAATTTTTTTAGCAGGGTAACTAAAATAAATAAGACAACTTGATCATTGTGGCTATGCATTGATTCATGATTAAATTAATCGGAATGAAATTTAAGATAAATCTATGAAGTCGTTATTGAGAAAATTGAAAATTACTTGTGGCATATAGCCGTTATAGATGAGATTAAAAAAAAATAATTAAATCTCTTCTCTAGAGCGTTTCATAAAAATGCATTGTAAAATTAAAAAGTAAATCCAGCCATCCTTCCAGATTCTAGCTGAATTTAATGATTACAATAACAAATCTGTATTTTGAACAACCGAATTATCCATATTAAGAGAAGATAAAATTTTGTAGTCTATGAGTACCTTTAGTATTTTATAATAACTATACTCTCTTAAAACAACAATCAGTCAGTGTGTTGATAAGATAAAATTTGTATTATCGAATTTATGCTTTAATTAAATTGATTGAAAAACACGAATAGACCGAATGCTATTTGAAGTTCATGATCTTGGGTAGTAAACTCTAGTTTAATCAAATTGGAAACTACCGATTTTTTAAATTACATAGATAGGGGAAGATGGCCTAAAATGGACCACCAAGGTAAAATGGCCCCTTGCTAGAAATTGTAGAATCGAACAGAATTAGAAGGTTTTGGTAACACAATTCTTTAGTTTATCTGGCATCACTGACATAAACGAAATATTAGCAGCTTCAAGCTATTGTTTGAAATTTTACAGGTCGAAGTGCCTCTAGCCATCTACAAAAGTAGAACCAATAAAATGTTGTAAAAAGTTTGTTGACAAAAAAAAATTATTAAAAACATTCAATTTTGGAGACAACAGTAAATGAATGTAAGGATTAAGTATTTCTTATTAATTTACTGAAATTAGTTAGCCTATAAATATTTCAGTGTGTTCGGAATTAAAACTTAAATAAAAGAACCCTAAATGGGCAAAATGGCCTACTAAGCACTCGCCTAAAATGGCACAGTGTTCCATTTTATAATTACCCTTACATTTTCATTTTCCTTATAGTGAAAATTGTTGGAAAATATAAACGGTGTACAGAGAGGCAGTCCTGGTTTGATAATGCATTAACAAAAGCCCTAAATGGCTAAATGCCGTCCAAAAAAAAGTACTTGAAATAATGGAGTATTATTATAATTTCCACTTTTCCTTATTTTGTTTTAAGTGAAGTTGCTTTAATTGAATTGTTGTTTTTATTTTTATTTTTTTTGTTGAGTATTGTTTATGTTTATTTTACTTTGAACTATGATCTGTTTAAAATAAAGTTTGAATTAAATTGAAAATGGGTTTTGGTTTACTTGCCTAGTTGGTTTACTTGCAAGGATAAAATGGCATACCAGTAAATATGCCATTTTACCCGGACAATTTTGATCGTTGGAATTTGAAGAGTTTTTGAAAATTAAATACTTTAAATACTTTTTGAAACTTTTTAAACTCGTCAAGCAAAAAATGTAAGCGTTATGGATTAAGCTTTGAAAAGAATATAAAATTTAAGTTTAAATGTCACATTTTTGCGAGATATGACACATTTTCCTTAGGGGGTGCAATTTTAGGCCACCTTCCCCTACTTAACAACCTAAGTACCTCCCTAACACTGTCAGAGATAATAATATGAATTAAAAAAAAAAAAAACAATTTTACTGAGCTGTGAGATCGTAAACTTACGAGTACATACGAGTATTTACGAAAATATTTGGAAATCGTACTTTCCTTAGAATTCTACACTTTCAATGTTAACTAAATGTGACTGTTATAAAAGTCAAGAGACAAGTTGATTTCATCAAAAAAATCAAACTCGAAGTTTTAATCAAATAAAACATACAAAAGTTCAAAGAAGTGGTTTTCCACATTTAGCCCGTCAATGCTCATACATATTTATGTCCATATCCAGAAATAAGTCTCGAGGTGATGATAATAGATAACCAACGGAACATTTTCCATGACTCCGCAAAATTGACAGTTATCTGTTCGCATTCCTATCGAATATTCTCCGTCTGAGGCTTATTGGAAATTGGAATACACCCGCGACTTCAAGTAGCCACAAAGAAAGAAGTCTAGGATGGTTTAATCGGGCGATCATACGGGCCATGCCAAATCGCCAAAACGGGAAATTATGCTACCAGGGAACGCTGCCTTCACAATATCCACTGTGTGCGGTTTTGTTGAAACCACATGTTCACCAAGCCCCGCTCATTCAATTCCGGCAGTAAGAATTTGTTTATCAATTACAGCATAATCACTCCTCCTTCGTGAACGCCGCATCACACAGTGGCTTTGAGAGAATGTAATGGCTCTTTCTGCATCACACACAGATTTTCAGTGCACCAGAAACGAATATTTTGCTTATTGACGTAAGCGCTTAAGTGGAAATGCGCCTCGTTCACGGTTGCCAGTTTGGTCATTTATGACCAAATCTGGTCATTATTTTTTCACTTGGTCACATGGTCATTTTTCATTCCATTTGGTCATTTTTTCAACGAATTGAAAAGAAAACTTTTTTTTAATTTTTATATTCTTAAAAATGTAAAGTATACCAAATGCAGTTTTATAAGGGTATTATGTATAAACAGTGCATTAATGTGTTTAATTGAACAAAAATACCCCAGCACGATCACTGAATGCACAAAAACTGAATGCGTTCATTTCCATCATTTGCGAATTTAATGATAGATAGCTGGAAAACTTAAAATTGTGCGTTAATTTTGCGCAATGTTGCTTCTTCGCTGGGTAAAAATAAAATATAGTAGATACTTGAAAATTTAATTGGTCTTTCAACTGACGAGGCTAGTGTTATGGCTGGTGAGGTTAATGACCATCAAGCCAAACTGAAAAGCAATGTCGTTTTTTTAATGCACTTGCCATTCGCTGCATCTTCGTTTTGCATATTATTGCTAAAAGTTCCTAGTGAAGTTGAAAAAAAGTGTCGCAACATAATATATACATTTTGTGCTTATAGTGCCAACCGTATCAACCAATTTAAAGAATTTCATAAAATATTGCGCAGTCGCACCGCACAAAACATTGGGTATTTTGTCAGCGAAAATTTTTCGAAATAAGTTTAATAAAAACTAAATTAAGAATTGGACTCAATTTTGAAACCATTAATAATATAATTCTAGCCAAAGAGCCTGAAGATCAAAAAATTAGTAATGGTGTTTGGTTTGCAATTTTTTTTTTTAAATAGCGTTTGTGAAAACATATATATATTTATATTTATAGTTATTAAGTGGCAATAATTGATCTTTATTCATAAACATAAATTTTAAACAGCTTAGTAATAACGTATTATGATGATACTACTTAACAATTTGCTAACTTTTAAGTAGATTACGTGTTTTGATGAAGTTAGCATGAAACTAAAAAAATAAAATAGGTATTTAATAAAAGGGTAGAGAAAGTATGATGCTAAATTCGATCGAAATTTGCAAAATTGATTTACTTGGATTCATACTAAAACACCCTTAACATCGTACTAATTCAACTAAAATTTTGCGCAATTGTGATCTTATTTAAAATAGCTGTGAGAAATTAATATTCATGTTTTGTATATAAGGTGCTTTGTGAATTTTTGTACTTAATTTTTTAAGTTTTTGTTTTTTAATAATTTCAAAATAACGTGTAAGCTGTATAATATACATAAGAATATTATGCTCAAACAAATGTGATGAATTAATTGTTCTGTTTTCTGTTTGTTTGTCTTTCTTTTTTTATTTTGGTCATTTTTAACTACATTTGGTCATTTTTATTTTCAACTTTGGACACATTTATTTTTTTTAAGTGGCAACCGTGGCCTCGTTATTAAGATTGAAGATGGCTTGACAAATAATTCACACGCGACGGACGGCCGGCAGGCATTAACTTTATTAACGAACATGTGTAAGTCTTTCACTAAAATTCGCTGTAGAGTCCGTCCGCGGTGAGTTCCAACTGCACGGCCCATCATCTGGTTGATGTTTCTACGTTCTCAGCGACATCGGCATCCTCAGCCGAACGACCAGTCCGGTGGAGGCTACACCCTCCATGGTCTCCTGTGGTTTCAGTCTGTTCGAGTCGAGTAGCTAAAGCGCCGGAATGTTTGCCCAGTTCACAAATTTCAAATAAGATTGCCATACGACGCCATTTGCAAAAATTATAACATCTTCCGATAGGATGATTAGTTTTGCGCCACTTTGTACCTACTACGATTATAAAATTATATTATTGAAACGAAATTGAATCAGGATTTAGCTATTTGTAAGCCTGTACCGAATTGAAATCGATGCGATTCTACTAGAAAAGCTGGATCGAATCGATAACATGTATGTAGACATGAAAAGACGAGTTCAAGAATCGAGTTCACTTCTGGTTGTTTTTGAGTGTGTGTGCAATAATTGTGTACATATTTTGTTTTCAGACGGTTTCGCCAGCAAATAATTTTTTCTCTTTGTGTCGCCATTTTGAATGATACCCACGACACCTCACGCTCACAATTAAAACCAAACTTTCACTTCGATTCCATTTGAATTCAATCTTTCGATCCAGAGTGGACCTGGATCGAAATTTCAATTCGGATTCGATTTGATCCCCCAATCCACTCATGTAATCTGGCTAATAGGGAAACAACTTGAATTCGATTACTATCTACTAAATTACTAAAATTCTACTACAATTTCAATACATTTTTGTAGTTTGTGCAATAGAATTGATATTTTAAAAAACACTAAATACTTTTTTCGACAGCGCTTAAGATACTAAAAATCGGTTAAAAAATTACTGAGTAAAGAAACTTTGGATAACTTAAAAAATTTCATTTTAAGTTTAAATCAATCGGCTAGTTCTTTTAATTACACTTTGTCAATACGTTTGTTTTCTATAATGTGCTAGTTTTTCATCAACTTATTATATTAGTACATTTCCACAATTATTGGTGTATTGAAACAAGTTTTCAATTTTTTAAAATTTTGTTCTTGTCAAAGGTCACAACTTGGAAACAAAACTTGTCATCTACACGATAGGTGTGTTTTTTTTACAGCTTTAATAGCCGACGATAAATAAAACGCATCGGGGCATAAAAAAAAACTTGGCAGCACTGTACTGTGGAATGACGTTTTAAAACAAAACAAATCTCATCTCTTTCTCATATCTTCTATCGAACATTTTTGACATTTCCATCCTTCGTCGCTATCTTCCACCATAGAATAAGAAATACTTTTTATTCAACGTCTTTCACAAATTAATTCATTTTTTCAGAAAACTTGCACTTCTTTGACGAATGTGGCTTTGGGTTGTGGGTAAATTCCACCTTCATTGCGTCCCATTGTTGCACCGGGATGGAAAAAGTTGAAACTAGATATTGGAAACTAGATATTTTGGGCGCAGCTGTCAACGTCAACTGAATAAAAAAACAATTTTCTTCTTGTTTTATTTTATCTGACGTTTTAATACGAGTACAATTCATCGTTTTGGTAGCACAGTTTTAAGCCTCGATAAAAATTATGCCCCGAAAATTCTCGGGGCATCGCTGATGCCCATAGTCGCTTAGTTGTTGTTGCATTTAACATGTGAATTGTTTGCCCCAGGCATCGTTTTTTTTATCTTCGCCTATTGAAAATGTAAAAAAAAAACACACCTTATATGTGTTTTTGTTGTTTGGCCTGTTCGTTTCTTCAGAAATAGAGTACACACATCAAGAATTCTGTAAGGCCTCACAACAGTTATGCGCGAAACAGATTAAACCAGCAACAGCACCAGCATCGTCAACAGCAAACAGCACGCTGACCAGCAAACATTTCTCAAACACATTGCCACCAGCAACGTCATTTCATTTGTTTGACATTTCATGTCGAGAAAAAGTTTTTCATTGTGGTGCCACTGAATATTGCAGTGGAAAAGTTGACAACCCTGCACCAGCAACAGCAAAATTTAGGACTTTGGCCTAACAACGCTGTTGGTGTTGCTGTTGATGCTGTTCTTATGTGTGTTGAACAATTGAAATACATTGGCTCTAAATTAATGGCGGCCGCTGTTGCTGTTGCTGGTTCAATCTGTTCCCCGCTTTAGTACTACTTACATTACGTCACATGACGTAGCAATCATTTCTTGAAATTAAGTTCAATGAAACTGATCATTGGGTTATATTCCGAAAAATGCTCAGTAAATAAATCTTATATTTCTTTCGATGTACTAAAAGAATTTCGTCGAATTTTCATACTGAAGAAATTAGTTGGCTATGGTTTGACTGCACCGATATAACTGAAACACGGGTATCCGCTATTACAAATTCATTGAAAAAAGGATTGGTACAAAATGATGAAAGCTCTTACAAAAATAAATAAGTAAGGACAAATCCAAAAAGCACTAGACAATGTATCAAGCTTCTGGTTTGATTATATCTGACAACTTCAGTGCTTCGAAACTACCAATCTAACAATGTTTAGGGAGAAATTCTTCAGAGAGTTGAAGGATCCGTCGTTAAAAATTGCTAAAGTTGTAGACTTATAAGATTTAAAGAAATTATTGTTTTTTTTTTATTTTCAAAATTTTAAGAACTTGTACGAGTATCACCATTTGATTTAAAGATGCCAACTTAACGAGGTACTCTATTACCCCTGTTGTATAGATTTTAGTTTATTCCTTCTCAATAAATTGCATAGGAAATGTATCCTGACAGTTTGGCTTTATTTGAAGATCTTTACCGACCATAAGAAGCCCAGTTATTATTTTCAAATCAACCATATCGATTCAAACAAAAAAAAACAAAATCCTCCGACTGAAAATCGGAAAAGCACGCAATTTTAATTAAATTTATTTTGATTTCCGAATTATTTAAAATTAACGTGTATATATAACGTGTAATCCAAACAGACACTAAAAAGTTATTAAATTAACTGTACGACTGTAACTTTGTGTGCAAAACGTTGCCTTAAAGATTAAAATTTTGCACCAAAATGGCAAATCAATATTAAACAATCAATTTCAAGTTTTTAAGTCCACCCCTTAAAAAGATAAATTTTAAAACCTGCCTATCGGTGTCGCGGGAAAATCAGGTCACTGACAGTAGTCATGTCATTGACATTTCATATGAATAGTTTACCCTGAACTCGCGTATTTTTACGTTTTGGTATTAAAGACCAAAAACTTTTTGTGTCTAGTAGTCAAATACCTTTTTATTCTTTTGTAAAGTATTCGATTAAAAAAAAAGGAAACTCGTGTTAGCTTCCTTTGTCCAAACAGGGTTGAATAGTGTTTTAATAACTGAAAAGCGGTTTCATTCTGAAATTCAGCTGTCGGTCATGTAAGCTGGGTCAGTAAGCTTTTTGATCTCTTCTGTGAACTGATGAGCATTCCCATCGAAACGGGTATCACGGGTGAACTGGTTGAGGAGAGGAATGCAACTGGATACTTCAAGTAACCATTGCTTGAGAAAGAAGCGATAACACAATGAAATACATGAAACAAAAACATTCCGACACGGTGTTGAAGAGATGAAAATGATCCCATGATAGCACTGTTGCTGTACCTGCCCAAAAACGTGAGCTATTCTCGATTTTTTGACGTATAAACTTCAAATAAATTGTAGCCAGATCAGAAGGGATGCAAAATTTCTTACATCGATAAAGAAATCCTAAGCGCTTAGCAGCATTTTTGGCGATCGATCTCGAGAATGTGGTCATTCCAATGAAGATCGTCAGTAACACACATGCCGAGTACTGAGAGACTTTCGGCTTCTTCGATGCAAGTGCCATTTCAGGACAATGGCATAAGGGGTACATTTTGCTTCGACGACAATATAGAAAGCATTGAGTTTTCGAAGCATTAAACTCCACACGATTTTGTATACCCAATATAACAATGCTGCAAAGATCGAAGTTTAATGAGCTAATCATACGATACCGTTGCAATTCCACTTCCGAAAAAGATGGATGTTAGCTTGAGAACGAGTATGGGTAGCTATGTAAGAGTAAAATCGTCGGCAAAACAATGAAGTGGAATAGAAGTTTCAGACCAGAGATCATTTATAAAAATGTGGAAGAGAGTGGGAGACACCAGTATTTTGTGAAGATCATCAGACTTGAAACCGTCCAATACAACAAGTATTGAACGATCTAGAAGGTAACTTCTAATCTGGATTTTCGTTGATACCAAACACACGCATTTTCGATAATGGAGCCTGGTGCCAAACTTTATCAAATACCTTAGAAATATCAAGCGCAATAATCTTACATTCTTCAATACATGTTTCACTCTGCGGTGAGATGTGCCATCAGATCACCATCTGAACGATTGCTGCAAAAGCCGTTTTGCCGGTCGTTAAGAAGCTTTTGATCTTAGAGATATTTCTTGAACTGATGATACTCGTATATCAGCGATTCCATGATCTTACCTATTGATTGATTTTTGAAGTGGATCTGAAGTATAACTGTATGGTAAAAAAATATATTTTTCAACCAAAATGTCCATGCCACACCCAAAAAAAATTTCCAGGCGTATAGGTACTGCTTCTTGCGAGGAGTTGACAAATCCCTCGTCATAAAAAGTGCTGCTGATTAGCTGTTCGGAATCGGCAGAAAATTGCAGGCGCTAGTTTCCAAAGGGATACATACCTACCAGTGGCGTGGCGTGGATAATTTTAAATGGGAAGACGTTATAAAATTTTGTCACCTGTAAAAATGAAAAAAAAAATCTTAGAACCTTAAAAACAACATTTCTAGTAGGGTCATGGTATCTACAAATGCATTCCACATTGACTTAGCAAAAAATGTGTAGCTATATTTTTTATACTTCAAGACATTAATATTTCAATCAACAATGAGCTTAAAACATAATAAAAAAGCACCTCCTTTTAGACACCACCCCCTTCGTCGGACATAACTGCGGCACCTTTCTAGGAATGTTCTATTAATTTTTCCTTGCAATCATATGTGTCAAGAATATTGAATATATGATGGGACAACTCATCTGCATTAAGACTCGGCCTAAACATTAAAAAATACAATATATCTTTCTTGTATTCCATTCTCTGACAAGAACCGAAATATGGCACTCAGTTGTCCCCTATGACTCAAATCTGATGTTTCGTCGATCATAATCGACACGAACCGGGCTTCTATGATTTCTGTTTTAATTTCAGATTTAATAACAGCCGCGATACTATGTATCAAGAGGGATTTACATGTATTCATGAAACACGCACACTAAACAAAAAATTTAGATCTAGGATCGAAATCCCTGGTGTGTAAAGGAAAACAGGATAAAATATAAACTATCAACTATCCTTACTAAAATTATTTGATTTCTCCGATAGGTAATTTGTTAAACAGCAATCTACTTTTATCAAAGACAAAAAACAAAATCTAAAACTGCACTAAAATTAAGAAGCCAATTTTTTTTTATCAATATAGTGGATAATAAAAGGAATTAAATCTTCACTTTAACATCTAACTTTTCACTATTTTTAATTAAGTTCAAATTGGCTTTTCAAAACACTAGATTTATTTGAAGTTATTGAACCTCTGCAACACAGTCTTTTATTGAATGCCAATTCAATCTAAATTGAAATTCCTATTAAAAAAAAAGCAAATGCATTTTATTTGACACAGAAGTGTTCTTCATTCAGCGATATGCTAAATTTACACTGCTGACAAATTGCCATATATTCTATACCATGATTTATTTCATAATTCAAAATTATCACAGTAAATTTGCAAGAATATCAATCGTGTATATTATAAACTATCACGAGAGAGAAAAATGAAAGCATTTTACATCAGCATGTACATCAACATCAAATTCAAAATCAAGAATCAACAATACCCACATGCCATATTTATATTTATATTTATATTTATATGACATATTAAAAAAAAAAACAAATAAGTCGAAGAACACCGTCTTATTTCTTACACAAGCTTGAAAAAAGGCGAGCACCTGAACTCCTGCAATGTATTATCTTCCTACTGACATGCAATGCTAATTGCTAAAGGGAGAATAAAATACAAATAATTCCAACTCCTACTGGTATACATCGAAAATTTTATAAGACGAAATGTAGCGTCTTATTTTTTGCGGTTGTTGAACAAAGAGGATCCGAAACAGAATGCTTGGGGAAGAAAGGGATATAAAACAAATAAATAAGACGGTGATTGAAAAGTTTACGTCAGAGTATTTTTGTGACTCTCTTGATTAATGTTGGTTGTGGATTGTGGAATGTGTTTGGATAAAGTATATGATACAAGCGAGAGGCAGAATGGATAACTTAAACTTATTCGATGTTTTTTTGGTAGATTGTGTTATTTGTGGATTTTCTAAAAGGGAAGACGATAGGAATCGTGTTATATGGACGCCACGCCACTGATACCTACATACAAATAAGGTACGAAGAAGAGATCGACCCGACTCTACTCAAGGAGGCGGTGTCGCCATCTTCATACGAAAAGGCATTAATTATAAAGTCATATACAACAATGATCTTCGAAAGCTCCGGACGCTAGAGGTTTGCGTCATATGTATCTCTCTCACTCAAGGGAAGCGGATGTATGTGATTGCGGCCTATGCGGCTGAAGCTCCGCAGGCTACTACTTTTGATTCAGAGCTCGAGATTCTCTTTAGAACACTAAAACTGAGCTTGGAAGAAAACTACTTTATTATGGCCGGTGATTTGAACGCAAAACATGAAGATTGGGGAAATCAAACAAATAATCTTAGAGGTAATCATCTTTTTAATTTGATGAATCTTTACAGCGTTGAATATGGTATTGACCTGCTGGCTACTGAAAGGCCGTCGTATCCAAGAGGCGGTTCCTTTCTGGACCTTTTGCTTTACGATACCAGACTGACAGTTACAGACAAAGTGGGTAATCACCCTCGAAACTGCTTACAGACAATCGAGTTCGACAGTGATCACTGCGGACTGGCTGCTGTAATTCAGATTCCGAACGAACGCGTGGAGTTGGAGGAATACGTTGCAACGCATTCTTACAATTACAGTAAGATGCGCTGGCGTCGTTTCACCAACGCCTTAGCGAGAGAAATTCGTTCGAGTGACATAGCCCCACCAAATAACAGAAACCTTACAAATACAGAAATCGACCAACATCTACAACAGATGGACGAAACGATTAAACGAACAATGGAACGGACAATACCCAAGTACAAAGAACGCGACCAAATGGACGTCTACAGAAACGCGACCATAGACGCACTACATAGACATAAGAGTGGAATACTGACAAGACTTAAAAACCTATACAGACGATTCACAGACCCACACGACCTGGAGGTTAGGACACTGAAGTCGTCAATAAAGAATGTCAATCAATTGATTAAGGATAACTACAGGTTATCTATCAACAAGTTTTGGGACAACAGGATTCGTTCTGTAAATTCCAACGACCCAAGTATGTTTCCTGAAATCAATAAGATATTTAGGAAAAAGAATCAAAACGACCTTCCGTGTCTTAAGCTCCAGAGAACAGTAGAAAACACAGACGTACTCTTGACAGCGCATATAGATCCAGAAGAAGCCGTCTTGGACGATGACTTCTATATAGTTGAAGATCCGAGGGAGAAGGTGGAGGCGATGGGGGCTGCGTTTCAGCAAGTGTACAAGGTGAATGCTTGCATTCGCCCGAACCACGACCTGGAAAACAGAGCACTACTGCATCACTTCCATCTTCGAAATGAAATAACGCAATGGCGATCTGAGAACCGCGGTTTCTTGAGGTTCAATGACGATCTTTTGGCAAATGCCACAATCGCCGAGCGAATAGGGACAAGTCCCTTGTTAATGACGAAGATGGATCTCCAGCTCATCTTCAGTTCTATTAAGAATAAGAAGTCAGCGGGTGTCGATGGTATATCTAACGTTGTACTAAGACATTTACCGAATGAGGCAATTGACATTTATGCCACACTCTTTAACAATGCGCTGAATAATGCATATTATCCAGTGCATTGGAAGACAGCTGTGGTACATCCTCTCCCGAAAAAGGGAAAGGACAACTCCATTCCGTCCAATCTTCGGTCGATAAGTCTTCTTCCGAGCATCAGTAAGGTTTTCGAAAAGATCATTAATAGGGCTCTGATTAAGTGGGCTGCGGACAACACAATAATTCCGGATAACCAGTTCGGGTTCAAGGCGGGACATGACACAATTCATGCCGCGGCTAAACTCGTTTCTGATATCCAATGGAATAAGTCAAAACAACAATGCACGGGTGCTGTTTTGGTGGATTTAGAAAAGGCCTTCGACACCGTATGGTTAGAGGGTCTTTATCTGAAACTGAACAGACTTGGCATTAGCAAACCATTGATGTATATGCTTTATGATATGCTTAACGGTAGAAAGTTTGTTGTCAAAAGTGGCAATGTAACTTCTACCACAACTTTTGAAATCAAAAATGGTCTACAACAGGGAGCGGTTAATTCGCCAATTCTCTTCAGCATTTACACCAGCGATCTGATAGGTAGTCTTCCGAATTCAATAGCGTATGCCGACGATCTAATTGCGTACAGAACGGCCCGAAAGGTTGAGGTTATTAGAATTCTCTTGCAGCGTGACTTTGAGAAGATTCAGCGATATTGCGATGACTGGAAACTGAAAATAAATGTCCAGAAATCGGAAACAATTTTGTTCCGGACACCGTTGGCTAGAGCCCCGCGGGATACGCGCAAGAATTGGCGCAAGATGGTCATCGTTGATCCTCACGGGCAGCGATTAGCGAGCAAAAGTGTAGTGAAGTACCTCGGTATCTGGTTGGATCAGTATCTGTATTTCGACAGACATATAGGTGCTGCGCTGGCCAGGGCCAGAGGAGCCTTCGGTCTGACGAAACGACTGTTTTACAGCAGTCGGCTTGACCCCAGAGTGAAGGTTATTTGCTACATGGCCCTAATACGGCCGATGATCGTTTATGGTTGTCCAGTGTGGTTCAACGTTGCTCCATCTCAGATGGAGAGGATTCGGGTGTTCGAGCGGCAGTGTCTTCGACGCTGTACTGGTTTGCATCGGACACCCGAATCTTCTTATGTTCACTATTATCCGAACGAGGCTCTATACAACGGGGCTCGGATCAACAGAGTTGACAATTTCGTGATAAAACTTATTCGGGGTCACATTGCGAGGGCTATGACTTCGACCAATAATTTGATTTTCGGGGCGTTCTACCCAAATGACGAATATTTTGAAAATGCGCGCTTGAGTGGCTTCATTCCTCCAGAGGCATTCCTCTATTTAGATAGATGCGGTCTGATACAGGATAGATTGGCAGTACCGCTAATCTACCACGTCAGACGAAGAACCGTGGACCGGCGGCTCCTATACACTCGGGACGTCGTGGCACAAGATGGAGAAGAGCTCCTTCGGTTCAGTAGGGCTATGTCCGAACGGGACAAAACTGATAGGGTGAAGCAGGAGAACCAGTTTTGGTGGCTTCAATCAACATTCGTTAATGGTTAGTCGGGGTGGGGTGTTAGAGCCGTGGCCGGCTTACATACCTGTTTTTTATTCTCAGGTTTAGTTTTAAGTAGAATAGGCACAGTGGCACCAATACAAAAATATTGAATAATAATATAAAAAAAAAAAAAAAAAAAATATATATGTATGTATGTATGTTTGTATATGTGGATGTATATATATATATATGTATATATATATATGTATATATATATGTATGTGTGTGTGTATCTATGTATGCATATATGCATATAAAAAAAAAAAAAAAAAAAAAAAAAAAAAAAAAAAAAAAACAGATAAGGATCAAAAACAAACATAAACATAGATTTGCTGCTGTGGTTGTTCTAGTCTTAAGTAGATTTTAGGTAGATTAGGTAGTTTTAATTAGTTTTAAGTTTTATTTTAAGGACCTAGTTTTAAGTAGTATGTAAGGAAAAATAAAAAGTCCAGATTATTAGTTTTTTCTTAATTTTCTAATAAAATAAAGCATAATGAAAAACAAAAAAATAAAAATGAATAAAAATAAACCTTTTAGGCCGAAAGGCAATAGTTATAAGTATATAGTTTAACTTAGAGTGCCCGCATGGGGCCAGTAAGTTAGTTGTAAGTTATTGATAAGTAGGCTAGTTTTATGAATTTTTATCTAGCATTAAGATAGTTATAAGTTTGAATTGAATAAAAATGAATTATAAAAAAAAAATAAAAAAAAAAAAAAAAAAATAAGGTACGAAGATTAACTCGCTCTCTATAGGTAGGTATAGTAGTAAAAGGAACTTCTCTACCCCTTTTATAAATTCAAGATTGACTTACTTGTAGTATGGCAACTATTGGTAAAGATAAAGAGTTACAAGGAAGCTACAAAAATTTTTAACCGTTTCTCTTTAAGTGCACCTTCACATCCATATCCAGTTCTAAGTCTAATCATAAAAAGGTAATATGTATACCTACATACCTACCTACCTACCTAATGTGACTTTAACTACATTTTAATGAAGATCATGAACCAAGTTCATGAAATAACTTTTATTGATGCAATAATTACGTAGGATAGATACGTACCAACCTAGGAAAAAAATAGGCTACATAGGTATTTAGTAGTATGCATGAGTTCAAAACTCATGCCAAATTTGGAACCTCCTTCTTTTCTCCAAAAAATTAATTCCTTTGTTCCCTCAATGACTTATTTTCAATAATTCTCAGAATACAAAGTCATATCGAGATAACATAGACTTTTGTCTCACTCAATCTTGTCGAAACACAACTGTCTGAACTCTGAAGGTTACAAATTTGCAAATCTATTTTAAATCTTTCCGCTGGTTAATTATAAAAATTTCCTGGAATTTGACATTTGGTTTTCGAAAGCAATAAAATAAAACTAAACAACAACAATTTACATTACTCAGGTAGAAAACAACAAATCTACAAAAACAACTGTCACATTCAAAATGCATTTATGACAACCGAAACAAAAAAGTATCTATCAAAGCTACATATACCTATATATTTACGTAGCTATTACAACAACAACGCAATTATAGTTTTAAAGAATACACAGATACAAGACACTATACAATCATATTGTCAAAAGTAAAGATATTGGAGATCTTAGTTCTGACACTGACCAAGGTAATTATCCACGATTAGTTCTGTATAGCAGTTATAGCCATTTCGTATGTATGAATCTGTATCCATTTTGTCTGTGTGTAGATAATTCTGAGACAAAGACGGGGCAAGGAATAATGAAAAAAAAAAAGATATTTTTAATTAAGTTTCCGCCACCAAAAGGCCAAAGGAATCTCTCAATCTTTTCGATTCAACAACATGCATGACTCCACGACTGGATAACTGGTTGGTAAAACAAAACAAAAAAATCATAGTTATTTACTTTCGGACACATTCGTAACAATTATGTATGTCAAACTGACAAAAGACCCAAAAAAGATCACCAATTTTTCTCGCGGACGGCGAAGTATGGCGGGTATCCATGGATTTGCGAGCCAATAGGTATCATATCAAAAAATATGTTTGAAACAGCAGGGAAGGATTAACGATTAAGAAACGATAAACGTACCTTAGGCGCCTATGTCAAACCAAAGGTTTGTCCGGATTTTGGGGGAAATTTAGGGAAATAAACGTGTTAAAACAACGTTTTCAATTTCTTAGTTTTTTACCCCAAAAATGTATCAAAGCTATACAATGTTATGCTGTTTCCATCATGGGATTATCTTAGTTTAGATTAAATAAATTCATGTAGTGCTTCCACCTTACAAACAGATTAACAAGCAAGTCGATTACCTCTGGCACATGTGTGAGACAGAAAGTTTTACTTATGACAAACGAAATAAAAAAAAAGTCGGTTGTGTATATATCGTTCAACTCGATATATAGGTAGGTTAGTTCGATTCGTGAATTTATAAGCTCTTTGAAGATTTATCATGATTATTTTCTAATCTACGAGATTTACGATTTATTTTTGTATGCTAATTTACACAAGATAAAGTGTTAATCTAATTTAATCTCAGTTTAGTAACTGGTAGAAACGTAATATAAGTTGTAAAATGAAATCACTTTGAAAAATGCATTTTATTCCGTTTTTCGAAATTTTGAGTTTGAATGTTCGAATTTTAAAAACTATTTATCAAAACAACTTAGTTTGAAAGGAAAGTAAAATACTATTTGTTTAACTTTTAAAAAGCTAAAGGTAAGGTGGTATTGTTTTGATGGATCTTATGATAATCCTTTTGCGTATCACTCCAAGTGCACTTGGACTGAACGAATTTAGTATACAATTTACTGAAAAGATTATGAATACGCAGATGGAAGCGTATCGGAATTCCACTTTTCAAAAGTCTGAAATTAAGTTTTAAAACGCGTCTTCTGAAATACTTCTCTTCAAATCTAACCTTAACAATACCAATAATTTAAAATCTTGACCTCTTAAATAAAATATCTATCATTTTATGAGGTAGTGTACCTACAATCTTTATTACAACACTTAATTAAGGCGTGTTTGCTGATACGACACTTATAGCCTTTTCATACCAAACCCAAAATGTCGTTATGGGCTAAATGTTTTCGAAAAGTCTTAAAGAATTCTCACCGAACGTTTAAACATTTTCGTTTGACATTTCAATTTTGTTGAGACCAACTGTCAAATTTTGTATTGATGATATAATTCAAAGTTAAAAATTTAGTTCTGCTCATCTTATTTTTGAAAATAAAATTAATTTTAACCAATTAAGACAGATTTTTATACACAAAGAGAAAATTGAACGAAATATGAAGATTTTATTTCTTAGCTTAAGCCTCTGTCATGAGAAAGAAAGCATCGTAAAAAGCTATAATTGATGCACTTGAAGATCGTAGAGGAACATATATGGACAAAAGTAAACTTCTATTAACGATTAAAATGCCATGGTAATCTCACCGTAAATATGGCCATTTTTACGGCCCAAAGTCCGAGCAGAAGTTCTTCATCTACAGTCGCGCACAACTTCCTTTTTCTTTTCTGACATGTTCTGGAAATATAAACTATTATGAGGATCTGTATGTATGTTTGTTTTTTTATGCAAGTTTTACTCCAAAGCCCATATTTTCGTGAAAACTAAGTTATGTGTTTGGTGTGAAAATGCTATTTAATATTTGTGTCCAACTTAACTTAAAAATCTTAGTTTCATTTCAGAAAATTGTCCTAAACTTTAAAATAATACATACAATACATGTGAACTCCAATCTATTTCTATACTTATTTCAAAATACATCCACATATTTATGTGAGCATGAGTAAACATTCTTCAATGTAATACATATTCAAGTTTTAAATTGTTTCATTACCTGTATTGATAAGCGGTCAACAATTTAGACTAAATTAGAGCCTAGTCATAGGTATCTATACGCCAAACCATCACTAAAGATCAATTTGAAGAAATCATCCATAACCACCCTTTTACGAGAAGAACAACAACAATTAGATTATGTAAGAGCACATTAATATGACATTGTTAGCAAATAGAATTATGTAAAGTCAAAAGAAGAACGCCGGCTCTTTCGTTAAGCCAACATGATTTTATTATTAGTAATAATAATAAGTCAAAGTGTATATAAAACGAACTGAAAAATAAAAATTCTTAATCTAAATCACAATTTCATTGAAATTGATACAATTTGACCGGTTTCGAAATTAAGTCAATGTACAAGAAGCAGGAAGTTATGCAATTTCGAAAACAATTTCGGATTTTATTCGAAAATTGCACCAATCAACCGGTGAGAACATAATACAGATTTTAAATTACATGTGTACTTTCCCATAGTGCCATAATTTTGGTAAGCTTTTACTTTTACAGATTGTTTTTACATTAAATGACAATGCGGCAAAATCTTAAACAACCTATTATTAAGGGCTTAGTAATTTACTAGTTAGCAAATTGTTAAACTTTTAATAATTTACTAACTCTTCGAAAATTTTCTTTCGTTTTACTAACTAGTAAATTACTAAATGCCTTTTATCAAAAATGGTGCATCTGAACACGTCCAAACAATGACAGTTCGTGAAAAAATACAGAGCAAACAAAACTAATGTCGATTTCCTTTACACACTAGGGATTTCGATCCCTTGTCAAATTTTTTCTTTTTGTGTGCGTATTTCGTATACATATAACCCTCTTCAAATACGGATTCGAGGGATTTGATCTCTGTAAAAAAAAATCGATTTTTTTGGTGTGAAGAAACTTAAAATCTGTCGAGAGATCGAAATCTTCACACAGAAATTGATTTCTCATGTGTAAAGGAAATCGACATAAATCTAAGGAACGGACTTGATAATTTGATTTGTCAGAAGTCAAAGTGACAACCAAATTTATTTCTCCCAAAGAAGTGTAATGTAACTAGTACTAATAATTCTGGTGAAATTGGAATCCCACGGTCTTGGATTTTCGGGTTTTCAACCAAGACCCGAACTGTTGTCTTATCAGACCTATAAATGGAGTAAGAATCTCCATCGTCCAGATCTTGAAAAGGATTTGCTCGGTACTTAAAACATCGCACTTTTCTACACAAAGCTGAATCTTCAAACATACATATCAAAATCTTCGTCTTCCGAAAACATTTTATATTATTTTATTTACTTTTAAAAACAATTATCTCACGAATCATTAAAAAAACACAATTTAACTATTTCAAATAAAATTGCCAAGAAATTTTTTTCGAGGGAAATGACAGAAGTAATATGGATTTAGCAAATTACTAAAAGTTAAAGTAGCCAATTTTTGATTTTAACTTTAGTAAAATGTTAAGAGATAGTAATATGTTAAAATCGTTTAAAATAAGCAAAATCCTTAGTAATTTACTAAAATGGCTTTAACATATTAAATATTATTAAATCGTTTAAAATTTTGCGCCAATAACTTTAAAAATGAAATTGAATTTTAATTAAAACCAGTATAATTTGTTTGAGAATTGTTTCGTCTTCGTTTTGTCATATTTATAAGATCTAACATAAAAAAGTACCCTTAAACCATTATTCTTTTTCTTACTTGATATACCCAAATAAGTTTTTCGGTCCGATAAACAATGAAATTTTCCTAAGGGTGAAATCTAGCAAATAATCAAAAGAAATTAAAAATTTGAAGTGAGTTTGTTCGGGGCACTAAATATTCTAGTCCGCTTATGTATAGAGATCGGTACATGTTTTACACTACAGTATAGCACGGATATAAGAAACTCTTAAAATTATGAAAAAGTCTTTTTTTAATATACAATTTTGTTCTTCTATGAAAGCAATGGATATAAGAATGCAAATTTCTCATAAGGAAATAAAAAAACAGTTGCAAAATCAAACAATATCAATAATACGCCTGTTTGGCAACTTAAAATTTGGCCAGTCTTATTGTTTTTCTAAAAAAAAATGTAAAATTTGATGTTAGCAAGCACATCTTATGACAGAGTAGGTAGTTTAGTATTTGGGTGCTTTTGTCGCTGAGATTCTTTTGGCAGCTGGAAAGCTGTCATTTGGTGGCAACTCAAGATAGGTAGATACAAACAAGTTTTGACGATTTTCAAACAGGCATTTAGGTACCAACTAAATGCTGATTACCTAGGTATTACCCACATACCTACTTTTTGATCTTGAAATAAGTACATATTTTTGTTAAAAAAGGTAAAAAAGAGTTTCATAACATGGGTTTTTTCTAACATGAGAATTTCTTTTATCTGTAAAATAAGTAGGTACCCACTACGTGCTTAGGTATAGGTAAACATACTTTTCTAAGGTAAATAAAATGGACCAAAATTGTGTCTAAAAATATTCTCGGAAGAATAATTTTAATGAATAAATACGTAATGTCGCTACGTGATCTAAGTGAGTGAGATAGGATGGGTGTAACAATGTTAAATCATTATGTGCATATATGTAAATACGTTCGATTCATTGGCGCAAAATTTAAGTTCAATTAGGACGATGTTAAAGCTGAAACTAGGCTAAAATGACGATTTTGCATATCTTAATCGAATATAGCTTCATAATTTCCCTACCCTTTTATTTAAGTTAAAATCATCGAATACCTACCTATTTTATTTGTTAAGTACCTATCGTGCTTACTTCATATGACTCTTCAACATTTACAAACGTCATAACAGATCTGTTTTCTTAGCTTTTTGCATGAACTGTCATTACTTTAGGCGTGTTCAGAAGCAATTTATTTAAAAACATAGCCTTAGCACTTTGCTAGTTAGAAAATGTTTAAAATTAATACTCGTGACGCACATCTAGTATAGACACAATAGTATGAATACTATAATATTTTCAATACCATGCTACGTGGCACTATATAGAACGTAGTATAGGTATGTACATAGTTTGACAGCCAGTCATATTCTGGCGAATACAAATTTTCAATCTTTCAAATGAAGATATTTAAGATTTGTGATGGATCTTTCAAGCTCCACTCAAACCGTCGATATTCCTCCAAACATTCAAAATCTCGGCGATTTGGTGGCTGCCAAGAACTTTCCATTTTATAAATTCGTTGCTACCTATTTTGAAATAAAAAAAATTTGAAAATATTAAAAAGTCATAATAAACATCAATATGACAATGGCGCAAAATTTTAAACGATTTAGTAATATGTTAAAGTCATTTTAGTAAATTGCTAAGGATTTTGCTAATTTTAAACGATTTTAACATATTACTATCTCTTAACATTTTACTAAAGTTAAAATCACGCACTGGCCTTTTTAACTTTTAGTAATTTGTTAAATCCATATGACTTCTGTCATTTGCCTAGAAAAAAGTTTCTTGGCAATTTATTGTGAAAGAGTTAATTGTGTTTTTTTTTGTGTATGATTGTTGCTAAGTGTTTTAAAAAGTAAATAAAATAATATAAAATGTTTTTTTTATTAGTTTTTATCTACAAACTTAAGAATACAAATATTCCGATTAATTATGGAAGACATCGTCTCAAGGGGATGGTCGTGCGCCTTCGATTGCTGAGTCAATTGCACTTAGTAAACGAATAATCCGAGATCTTTGTGCAGAATTCTAATCGGGCTAGTGCTTGAAATGTTGAGCTGTTGAGATAGATTGAAGACGAGTTTATGTCCGCAAATTGAGCCTCACATTCTTGGTTACAGCATCCACATTCTCGTCTGTGCGCACCGTACAACGACGGGGTCCAAGAGTGTTGTCCAGACTTACGTACGGCAGGCGCAGGAGTGCTTCATTTCGACCAAAACATCCTGGAAGACTTGTTAGTTTGAATCTGTTGAACATAAAAAACAGAGCAATAACATATGTACATATTTTAAGAAACACGAATCAAATGATCTACTCACTTTATTATAATAGTATTCTTCTCCTGTTCCATGCTTCTGTGAGTGAAAACAGCAAACTTCTCGCTATTTGATGAAAAGAAAATTATTATTTTGAATTGAAATATTTTAAAATAAACACATACCTTCAACACTAGGAAAAATAAAAATGATGACAAATTATACGAACTACAAAATAAATTGTAGGTTGTCACTTTGACTTCTGACAAATCATCAAATTTAGTTTTGTTTGATTTGTATTTTTTCACGAACTGTCATTGCTTGGACGTGTTCAGTTGCACCATATTTAACAAAAGGCAATTAGTAATTTACTAGTTAGTAAAACGAAAGAAAAGGTTTAAAATTTTCAAAGAGTTAGTAAATTGCTAAAATTTTAACAATTTGCTAACTAGTAAATTGCTAAGCCCTTAATAAAAGGTTGTTTAAAATTTTGCGCCAATGAGTTTAAGTAAAATATTTTCCACTTTAGAAAAATGGAGCTAAAAAAAAAACTTTACTAAGGAGAAGACTATACTACGAAAAATACGCTAGTATAGATAATACTGCGCTCATACCATTTTGCTTAGCTGGTACCTATTACCTTAGTACCTATACCTTGACAGACATGGGGTTCATTCCTATACTATGGTGTCTAGGTATACTAGATGTGTTTCAAAGTCATACGAAAGAGCTTGTATAATCTACTTTAAAGTTAGTAAATTGATAAGGAATAGGTTCCTATCATACCTACTACCTACCTATAAAATTTTAATAGGTAGGTAGCAGTGGCGTGGCGTGGATAATTTTAAATGGGAAGACGTTATAAAATTTTGTCACCTGTAAAAATGAAAAAAAAAATCTTAGAACCTTAAAAACAACATTTCTAGTAGGGATATGGTATCTACAAATGCATTCCACATTGACTTAGCAAAAAATGTGTAGCTATATTTTTTATACTTCAAGACATTAATATTTCAATCAACAATGAGCTTGAAACATAATAAAAAAGGACCTCCTTTTAGACACCACCCCTTTCGTCGGACATAACTGCAGCACCTTCATAGGAATTTTCTATTAATTTTTCCTTGCAATAATATGTGTCAAGAACACAACTCATCTGCATTAAGACTCGCCCTAACGGCAAAAAATACAAGATATCTTTCTTGTATTCCATTCTCTGACAAGAACCGAAATATGGCACTCAGTTGTCCCCTATGACTTAAATCTGATGTTTCGTCGATCATAATCGACACGATCCGGGCTTCTATGATTTCTGTTTTAATTTCAGATATAATAACAGCCGCGATACTATGTATCAAGAGGGATTTACATGTATTCATGAAACACGCACACTAAACAGGAACAGGAAAAAAGGATAAAATATAAACTATCAACTATCCTTACTAAAATTATTTGGTTTCTCCGATAGGTAATCTGTTAAACAGCAATCTACATTTATCAAAGACAAAAAACAAAATCTAGAACTGCACTTAAATTAAGAAGCCAATTTTTTTTATCAATATAGTAGATAGTAAAAGAAATTAAATCTTCACTTTAACATCTAACTTTTCACTATTTTTAATTAAGTTCAAATTGGCTTTTCAATTTATTTGAAGTTATTGAACCTGTGCAATACAGTCTTTTATTGAATGCCAGTTGAGTCCAAATTTAAATTCCTATTAAAAAAAAAACAAATGCATTTTATTTGACCAGAAGTGTTCTTCAGCGATATGCTAAATTTACACTTCTGACAAATTGCCATATATTCTGCCATGATTTATTTCATAATTCAAAATTATCACAGTAAATTTGCAAAAATATCAATCGTGTATATTATAAACTATCACGAGAGAGAAAAATGAAAGCATTTTACATTAGCTTAGCATGCAAATCAACATCAAATTCAAAATCAAGAATCAACAATACCCACATGCCATATTTATATTTACATATATGACATATGTATGTATTAAAGAAAAAAAAAAAAACAAATAAGTCGGGGAACACCGTCTTATTTCTCACACAAGGTTGAAAAAAGGCGAGCACCTGAACTCCTGCAATGTATTATCTTCCTACTGAAATGCAATGCTAATTGCTAAAGGGAGAATAAAATAACTACAAATAATTCCAACTCCTACTGGTATACATCGAAAATTTTATAAGACGGAATGTAGCGTCTTATTTTTTGCGGATGTTGAACAAAGAGGATCCGAAACACAATGTTTGGGGAAGAAAGGGATATAAAACAAATAAATAAGACGGTGATTGAAAAGTTTATGTCAGAGTATTTTTGTGACTCTCTTGATTAATGTTGGTTGTGGATTGTGAAATGTGTTCGGATAAAGTATAAGATACAAACGAGAAGCAAAATGGAAAACTTACTTATTCGATGTTTATTTGTTAGATTGTGTTATATGTGGATTTTCTAAAAGGGAAGACGATAGGAATCGTGTTATATGGACGCCACGCCACTGGTAGGTAGGTACCTACCTACTACGTTGTTTAAAATTTTGCGTAATTGAGATTATCTGAGATTGAAATTCTTCATTTTCATTGATCTCGATCTACCTATGTTCATATCTACATAACTAGACAGATGTATAGATATTTATTTGTTTTTGTCAATTTTTGTTTAGATCTTTAAGGTCCTGTTGGCAGTTACTCTATTCTTACATTAGTTATGTAATTTCCTAAATTTATTGAAATTAAAATCCGCCAACGCGCATCTGCATTGTTCAGAGATACCTACAAAATATGCCTTACCTACATAAAGATACACATTATAGGTACCTACATATGTATCCAAAAATCAATAAATTTTAGCAAAACGCACATGCAATTTTCTTTTTGTCGTCCTGCTGTGCACAACTATCGTTCTGTGCTTCTATTTACTCAGCAGATAGCCTACATTATACACACATATACACATATATAAACATAAAAACATACGTTTATTGTAGATACCTATGTATCTATGTATATAAAGGAATTCTTTTGTTCGATGCAGATGCGTTTTTCAAATTCCAATGCATGCATGAATGCACAAAAATCTAGGCTTCATTTATTGATTCAAGACAGGAATACCAATGCAGCACATTAGTGAAATGTGGAATAACTACACACACATTGAAGTAGCCCTGAGATCCTTGATGGCGGGATTTTTTCCAAAACGTTCTTTTTACATTCTATTGTTTTTTTTTTTCGGGAAGCTGCGTGAGATGTTTGCGTCTTGTGTGATCTGCGGTGGTGTGTTCACATACATATTTAAAAAGATTTTTTGTCTGTAGTGGTCTTATGTACCTGTGTCAAATGTATGTCAATATGTTATTTGACCTTCCTCCTTTATTGGCATATGGTAAACTGAATAAACATAAAATGTGCTGTGAATTGTGATGCTTCTTAGATCAAGGAAGAGTAGTAGGTACCTAAATTGCTTTTTTAAAATAAAAAAAAATAAATCCGTTTTTCCCCTAAAAATAGAAGAAAAAAAAACTTGGAAAAAAAGTAAAGAGAAAAGTTTACCTACACACATTGGACACAAATTGAATCGATAGTTTAAAGAAGAAAGCAATTCCAAAAATCAATTTTTAATTTTTTCGTCAATAAAAGAACTTGCCGAATTATTTTTTCTAATAAAAATTAAATTTCAAATTTAATACCTAGGTAGGTATTCATTCATCAAATCCTTTATTAGGTTAGTTACATAGGTATAACATACCATAACGTAGATAACATATCGTCGCTGTAGATCGAATGCCTCGTAACCCAAAAAAAACCGATTTTTAGGTAATGATGCAATTATATTGTGCAAAAAATTCCGGATCTAATGAAAAATATCATGTGAACCTAAAAACTATATCTAATTGCAGAGCCACGCGCATAATTACGTATAACAACACGTCTCTCATTGCCTCTCATTGATTTGATAGTAAGTTTTTTGTCTCTCCTGAAAAATCGACTTTTCTGGGTTACGAGGTATTCGATCTACAGCGACGATATACCTAGGTATTAGCGCTCAGTTTTGATCAAAATAATTACCTAATTTAAAGCCCCTTTTAGACGATCAGTTGTTCCTTCAGTTATCAGTTCAGTTGTCAGTTCAGTTAAAAAAGGCAGTGTATTTAGACGTTAGTCCAGTGTTCAGTTGAGCTTTCATTTTACTTGTGAGCAGTCGAGAGGAAATACATTGCTTAATGGACGATGAAAGCCTTATTGCAATAGCTATAGTTTTGTCGCTTAATAAATCACCGCAAACTAAAATTGAAATGACGACTGAACTGACAACTGAACTGAAAACTTATGGGAATTTCATCAGTTTCAGTCTCAGTTAAACGCTTCAGTTTTTGTATTTAGACATCAGTTTATCTGAAAGCTTAACTGATAGCTCAACTGAAACTGAAATGATCGTCTTAAGCCCCTTTTAGACGATGAAATTTGTACCTACACAAATTTAGGATGGAGTCGTTGAGTTGTTCTTTTCTTCAAACTTATGCGATAGAGATTTAAGATAATGTGGAAGATTTACTTTAATACGTTGAAACTCGATTAACCGGGATGGTCGGGACCGATCTCATCACGAATAATCGCAAATCCCGGAAAAAAGAACTTTTTTTTCTGAAAAAAAAAATAAATAAATAAATAAATAAAAAGAAATTGATATACAAAATTCTTTATTTTTATTACAAAAAAAAAAAAAAAAACAAAAAAAAAATTATTTCATAAAACTAAAACATTCAGTACATATTTTTGTTTATACCAACATAGATTTGTTTTTTTTTTTTACGGATAATAGAGTTTTTTACGGATTATTTGAGTTTTTATGTAAAATATTTTCATCACGGATAATAGAGCGTTCCGGTTAATCGAATCCCGGATAATCGAGTTTCAACTGTAATTTCCAAATCGACTAAGCTAAAACCGCATGATTGAAATACATTATGTCAAAACAACATCTTCAAGAGTAGGTAGATATGTAGGTACCTAAGAAGGTATAGGTATGTACAGAAATACAAATTTAGGTAGTTTGGTACTTATATTTCTTTTCAATCCTTTTTTGCTATTTTTTTAAGTTCAAAGTTGACTTTGTTTGCAAAAATAGGAGCACAAATAACAACAAAATACCTAGATACATTCATGTTTCCAGTTAGTAACGATAACATAAAATACCTATAGGTAGGTACTATGTGCAAATATGTAGAATTTATACAAAAAATACCTAGGTAGGTACCTACCAACAAAGCTTGCAATGAAAAATTCTTTAGTTTAAAAAATGAGAGCAAATCCAAGGATACCTATTCTTAATCCCTTTCTTCAAAGTCATTAATTTTCGACTCTGTGTTTTACGCAAAAAACACGGCTTTTTCCACTAACATGTGCACTGTGCAGCTGCAAAATAAGAAGACTAAAATAAAACGATTTTTCGATTTTTTGGCGCTTTTTCATTATTTCAAATTGCCGATTCAATTGGAAAAAGGATGTCGGCTACCTTAAATGATTGTTGCTAAGTTTTGTATTAAGGTATACCTACCTATACCTATCTTGTTTTACAACAAATTGGACTCACAGTTTCTCCGATATGGTATGATTTTCAATTTTTACTTCAAACAGACAAAGTAATAGCAACTTTTGATTTATTTCATTTTCAATCGAAAGCTGTTAAAGAATGCAAATACCCTGCTCTGGCAGAAATTTGAGGCATTTGTTAACGACATTGACGAACTTCCGGAAATAAAGATGAAAGACTTGATCACTTTTATTAACGCGACTAAATGGTTCCGGAACGAACTAGCCAATAAAGGTTTTTTTTAATAAGGGCGGGTAGATGTTAAAATCGAATAAAACGAGCTTTTTTCGAGTGGTCAAATTTTTAATGACTCTCCCGCACAGATCCAGCTGAATTTGAGCGATGGCTTGTGTTATGTTTATCTTAAGGGCATTGGCCGGTAATAGTTTATTCACATAGACCTGTGACTTCAATAAACAAGAAAATGTCTAGCGGGGTCAAATCGCATGACTTTAGTGTACAATTCACCCTCAAATCGTTCATGTAGAATGTCAATAGTGGCGTGCGCTGTGTGGCACGTAGTGCCATCCTGCTGAAAACACATATCGTCTAGGTCCATGTGGTTCAATTTGGACCATAAGAAATTGGTTATCATCGTTCTGTAGCGTTTATCATTGACGGTGACCGCCTCACCAACGTCGTTTTCGAAAAAGTAGGGATAATGACACGGCTGGTCCAAAATCCACACCAAACGGTAACGTTTTGAGGATACGTTGTCACCTGGTGAACCTCGTGTGGTTTGGTGTCGTTTCATGTACCTATAGCAATTTTGTTTGTTAACTCATCTATTCACCCAGCATTCAAAAATGGGCTAAAAATTATTTTTCGACCAAAATTGGGTTCCTCTTCCAAACGCTCCGAAGCCCATTGTGCGAACAAACGGCGTTATTTATGGTCATGAACTTTGAGTTCCTGGGTCAGTTGGATAGTGTACGGTCGAACAATCTAGTCCCGATGCTAAATTCCCCAAGTTGAAGTCTGAGAAACACCGAGTTCTGGTGCACGACGACGAATCGACAGCCACTGGCTCAGCTGTACACTTTCACGAACCCCGGTAATGATCTCGTCCGATTTTACGTTCCTTTGACCTAGGAATGTTGCCAAACTGATTTCCGAACCGGTCCTCTCAAATTTGTTCACCAAACGTTGAAGATTCGACTATTCAGGGTAATCACGTCTATCGTAAAATGGGCGGCGCAAAGCGCGCAACGTTTGCACTAATGAACATTCATTTGGATAATAAAGTTTTATCATTTGGACGGTATGTTCAATCGTGTGACGTGCCATTGTGATTTGGCATCAGTAACCGTGAACCGAACGACAATTTTCAATGTACATCATCATCATCATCGGCTCGACAACCGGGTTCCGGTCCTGGCCTCTTTCAACAAGTCTCTCCACCTATCCCGGTCTCTAGCCGACGCCATCCAGTTGCGCACCCCAAGGCTTCGGGCGTCCTGGTCTACGCCATCTCTCCAGCGCAAGCATGGTCTATCACGCTGTCGTCTACCATAGAATGTACCACAAAGAACTTTCCGAGCAGGTTCCTCTTCGCTCATGCGAGCTAGGTGCCCTGCCCACCGGAGTCTACAGAGCTTAATTTTTGTCACGATATCTGCTTCTAGGTAGATTGCGTACAATTCATGATTGTACCGTCTCCGGAATCGTCCTTCCTCACATAAGGGGCCAACAATTCTCCTTAAGACTTTTCTCTCGAACGCAGCTAAGAGGTCGGAGTGCCTTTTGCTAAGCACCCAAGTCTCGGATCCATATGTGAGTACTGGCAGGACCATGGTCCTGTACAGCAGCAGTTTTGAAGTTATGGTGAGATTTCTGGATTTGAAAAGCTTTGACAGACTATAGTAGGCTCTGTTGGATTTGAGAAGCCGCCCGCGTATTTCTTCTTCTATATTGTTATCGGCTGCTACTATTGACCCAAGGTATTTAAAGGATTGCACCACTTCAAATTCGTGCTCCGCAACCTTGATTGTTTGACCAACTGTTCCTCTCGCATTCGACGCCACCATGTACTTTGTTTTACCTTCACTAATGTGCAGCCCCAGATTTTGTGCCGCCTGCTCGATCTGTCAATGTCGTCTGCGTAAGCTAGTAACTAGCTGGACCTGTGACGATAGTCCCTCTTGTTGCCGTGCCAGAGTCACGGATTGCTTTCTTCAACGCCAGGTTGAAGAGGAGGCAGGCCAAACCGTCCCCTTGTCGGAGTCCATTAAAGATTTTGATTGGTCTGGATAGCAATCCGGCTATTTTTACTTGGCTTGTTACGTTGGTCATGGTCAACCTACATAGTCTTGTCAATTTATTTGGGATGCCGAATTCTCTCATGGCTTTGTAAAGTTCTACCCTGGCTATGCTATCATAGGCGGCCTTAAAGTCTATAAATAGATGGTATGTTGGAATGTTAAATTCTAGACGTTTTTCCATCGCCTGCCTAAGGGTAAATATCTGATCAGTTGTTGATTTGCCTGGAATGAAACCACACTGATATTGTCCGATGACGGTTTTAGCGTATGGGGTTATCCGGTCTTGTAGGATAGAGGAGAGTATCTTATAGACGGTACTCAAAAACGTGATACCTCTATAATTGCTGCAGGTTGTGACATCTCCCTTCTTATGTATGGGGCATATTATGCCTTTTCGCCAGTCTTCTGGCATTTCTTCCTGCTCCCATACGTGCACTATAATATCATGAATTGCTTGACGTAAGGCTGGCCCGCCGTGATGAAATAATTCGGCTGGTATGCCATCGGCTCCCGGGGATTTGTTCTGTTTAAGCCGGCCTATAGCCTTCTCAACCTCTTCTATGCTTGGTGGCGGCAACATAGGGTATTCTTCTTGAAGTAGTGGAGCCTCCACTTCTGCAGTGAGCTGACCATTTAGCAATTCATTAAAGTACACTTCCCATCGCTCCAGTATGCTTTCAGGATCGGTGATCAGATTTCCCTCTCCGTCCTTGCAGTATGTGCAGCGTGGTGTGTACTGCGTCATGTTTCGGACGGATTGGTAGAACTTCCGCGCCTGGTGCGGACCTCGCTCTCGGCTATTTTCTATTTCACAGATTAGGTTCTTCTCCCAGGCTGATTTCTTTTGTCTGTGAAGCCGTTTTTCTGTTCTTCTGAGCTCTTTATATTCCTCTTCGCGTGCCCGCGTTCTATGAGATTGTTGCATTGCTCGGTACGCAACATTCTTACGTTCAGTCGCTAGCTTGCATTCATCATCAAACCATTCGTTCCGATTTTTACGACTGCTGCCTAAGATGGAGTTGGCAGTACTAATGACAGTATTTTTAAGACGTGTCCACTTTTCATTTACGCCCAGCATACTGGCTCCAGGACTTACTCTCCCTAAATCAAGTGATTCTAGGGCGAGTCCTAACGCATTACCAAAGGTGTTACTGGTGTTTTCATTGCGCAGGGCAGCCGTGTTGATTCGAACCTGATCGGCGGATGCAATGCGTCTTCGCAAGGCAATCCGCCCTCTGAAAACCATACCAACAAGATAGTGATCCGAGTCGATATTGGCACCTCGGTACGTTCGTACCGTCATCAAGTTCGAGTAGTGGCGACGGTCTATCAACACGTGGTCTATTTGGTTACGAGTGACTCCATCAGGTGATACCCAGGTGGCTTTGTAGATATCTTTACGCGGGAACCTGGTACTCGCAACGACCATGTTTTTCGATGCTGCCAATTCTAAGACTCGAAGTCCATTGTCATTAGTGTTCTCATGCAAACTATGGGTGCCTGCGTAATACCTGAATACCGGCTCCCGGCCTATTTTTGCGTTCAAATCCCCAAATCGCTGACTAGGAAGCCTACCCCGAGCACATGGTGTTTTGTATGACAGCTGTAGTATATGTCATATTCTTTCTTCTGTAAAACACCATTCCCTGTCCATCTGATTTCTTGAAGAGCTGTTATGTCAGCTTTATACTTTGACAGGGCATCGGCTAGCGGCTGAGCAGCTCGAGCTCTATAGAGCGATCGTACGTTCCATAAGAAAATTCGTAGAATTTAGAACCAATTGCGCAAAATTTTAGTTGATTTAGTGCGATGTTAAAGCTGTTTTAGTATGATACTACTCGTAGTTTAAAACAACGATTTTCCACATTTTAATCGAACATAGCATCATAGGCGCAATATTTTAACCATCTTAGTATTAAGGTACTACTACTTAACAATTTGCTAACTTTTAAGTAGATTACTAACTCTTTCTTAATTTTAAACATTTTCTAATTAGTATCGTGCTAAGGCTATTTTTTTAATAAATTGCTTCTGAACACACTTAAAACAATGACAGTTCGAACAAAAAACTAAGTAAACAGACCTTGTGTGGTGTTTGTAATGTAAAGGGCACGAAACTAAAAAATAAAATAGGTATTCGATGATTTTAACTTTAATAAAAGGGTAGAGAAAGTATGATGCTATGTTTGATTAAAATTTGCTAAATTTTTGTTTAAACCTAGTTTCATACTAAAACAGCGTTAGCATCGAACTAATTCACCTAAAATTTTGCGCCATACTTTCTCCACCCTTTTATTAAAGTTAAAATAATCGAATGCCTATTTTTTTTTTTTAGTATCGTGCTAATTTCATTTGACTCTTTGACATTTAGAAAAGTCAAAAAAGGTCAGTTTACATAGTTTTTTGCACGAACAGTCATTGTTTTAGGTGTGTTCAGAAGCAATTTATTAAGAAAATTGCTTTTTTAAAGATAGCAATTGTTAAGAAGTATCGTAATAATATCTAAATAATATGTTGCGCCAATAATTATTAATTTCTGCTGAAATGAAAATATTTAACCACACCTTAATATGTTTTGGAAGTAGACAGGGTGTTCTTTTCTGTCACCGGTGGGGCAGATAAAACAGAAAGAATGCGACCAATATTTGACACATCTAATTTGTGTTTATTTCACACAACATAAATAAAGGACTAGCAGTGTGAAAAAAATTTGAAACAAAGTTGCCTTAAAAAAAGTTTTATCTAACACTCTGTAACTGTAAGCCTTTGATGAACGAGTAAAAAATACTATTAACTTTATTTTTACGCATTATGTAAATTCGGTGTTTTGACTTTTGATTTATCTATAATTTAATACAATGTATGTAGTTACATATTTTTACAATTATACTCTGTTCAATTTATATTTGCAGTACTAGCCTTTATGGGAGAGCTTTTTCAGAAGCACTGGTGCCTGCTGCTGTTTACACGGCATCTTAACTTAAGAAATTGCCACTGAAATAAGAAACAGAATGACTGAGTTACATTTAAATTGTTCGTGTAATCTTCTTTCTTCCCACGTACATCCCACCATAACCTATCTGCTCCCCGAGTGAAAGGAAGGAGGGAGACTGATCGCCAATTTGCAACCAACCCTTATTGACATTATTAAAAAAACAAACACTTTGAATCAGAGTTACCATTGCCCAGTTGATGGAAATTCACATGACATTTTCTTTGGTTTTCGCTCTGTAACTTGCAGGATTTAAGCTTTTTTAGAGCTTTTGATAGCAAATAGGTATTTCTACTTTAGGGATAAAGGTGTTGACGCTTGGTGTTTTTCTATTTTCATGTTTTAGGTTTTCCTTTTATAAGTATATATGTTAACAGTTAAAAATTAAAATGCAGTTGTACAATTGTCTTTTAGAGAATGTTTTTATTTTGACTTATGGCATGGTTGTTTCGAACACATTAACACATTGAGAAAGTGATTGAGATTGAGCCAAATATTTGTGGGAAATGTATGTTTTTACTAATGGTGCAATGGAAAGTTTGTTTTCACTTAATTAAGTTATTTCTGTGATTTATTTTTTCCCTTGAAAGGGATTAGGTCTACTGGGGATACTCTTAAAAACACGCACCTGCTATCTTACCTCTTGGTGGTGTGGAATAAGATAGATCCAATTTATTTAGATAATCATTGTTTTTAATTATAAAATGTGCGTAGGTATATTAATAAATAGTTGGTAACTCTATCCCACCCTTTAGGCTGACATTTTCTTTTTGCACGGAAATTGTTCCATATAGGTATACCTACATAAGTTGTATGATTGTCAATTTCCCTTGAGCGAAAATTTCCTTAAACGGAGACGGACAGGAATTTTGCATACGTAAATGATAAAATATTTTGTGGTGGACGGACATAAGAGCAGGATTAAAAATACATTTTGGCATAGAAATTATGATAGAGTGACTTAGTTCATTCCACAAGAATGTGATGTTTCAAGAGAAAAACAAATAGCGCTTGTTTAGAAACAACTTCACATCACAAGAACTTGAAGCTGGAAAATATAAAAGTTGTTGATCTTCAAGCAAACTCCAAATCGTATTTCCAGCCTTTGGGCCTTGTGAATAAAAAAAAAGCTAAAGCTGAAACTTGGATTTTTAAGTTAAAGCTTGATTTTTAGTGAATAAAAATAAGCTTAAGCTAGCTAGTTAAAGATGTTTTCTAGTAATAGCTATTTAAAAATGGCCAAAGCTAAATTCACTTAGTTTTAGCTTGTTTTCCTAGCTTAAGCTTCAATTTGTGTGAATAAAAATAGCTTAAACTAGAATATTATAGTTAAAGCTACAAAAATTTCAAGATTTTTTCGACCTGTCTAGAAAGCTTTGACTAGGTCTTATTTTCAGTATTAACTTGTGCGAGTTGTTAATTAAACATAAGGGAATATCTCAACAAATAGGACTGTGAACGTATAGACCCAAAACCTGACATACGAAATGTTAAAAAAAGTTTTTAGCCGAAACCAATACTTGCCCTGTAGAACAGATAACAAATTGAGGCAAAAAAACTTTCCTTTCGGTCATACATGTACCAGTTTTAGCTAAAGCTAACTAGCCGAAGCATGTGAATAAAAAAACGAACACCTTAAATTACGAAGCTTAAGCTAGAATTTTCCAGCATAAGCTATTTAGCGTTATCATTTTTTTATTCACATAAAACAAAGCTTAAGCTAGTACTGTCTAGCTTTAGCTGCTAGTAAGAGCTATGACTAGTTGGCTTTAGCTTCCTCCAAAAAAAGCTTTAACTTTTTTTTTATTCACAAGACCCTTTGGATGAGGTGTGATAAAAAATTTTAAATTACATTTCCATCCTCTTATTTTAAGGGATTTCATCTCATGGAAAGCTTACCAGTGAAATAATCAAGAGCCTAAAATAATCTGGACGCAATAAATTGTATTAATAATGCTAGAAAGCCTATAACAAAGAAAGCTTTCGAACAAAGATTGATTTCGAAAAAAAAAATAATTCGATTCAGAAGATGGATTTTTAATTTGGTTTTCCCTTAACGGACAACAGCTTTCCGCTCAAAAGAGATTTCACTGTAAATATACCTACCTATCTACAGTGGCGACAAAATAAATAGCACACTTCTGTTAAAAATTCCTTCTTGGCCTTAAAACATAAGTGCGTTTTGAAATCCGGTACGGTTGAGTATCTGGATTTTGAATATAAAATAACTGGATAAGGCTTCTCCAGAAATTATTTTATAAAAAAGTCAAATGGTACACAAGTTGCACTGAGGTTGGGACAATTTAAATACATAGCACATATTGTTTCTGTTGGAAATTTAATACATTTTTAACAAATATTCTTTACTTTTAAAAGCTTAGTGAAAAATTTCTATAAGGCTTCAGTTTTAATTGCTGAAATGTAGTATGAGAAGTGGAAAACAATCAGTACAGACGTTTAGGCTAGGGGTTTTTGAAAAAAGGTCACACGAAATGTGAATTAGAGCGGGAAAAAAAATTTTCAAGGAAGAATAAGAATGTTATAAAAGCTCTTCACCATTGCGAAGAAGAAGGAAGTGCTCAAAACAAAATTCGTATGAGTAAGACAAGAAAAATCACCCCTTCGTCTGCCTGAGCTAAGTCTCAAAAATTGAACACGCTAATGAATAAGATCTTGGTGTTAGTGTGTCTGTAAGTACATTAGAAACTGTCTCAGTGGAAAAAAGCTGTTTGGACGATTTGCTAGAAAGAAAGCAGACGTCTTTAAGAGCAATCTCTCACGTCTGATGCAGTTTCCAAGGGAGCATATTTTAAAAGTTCAAAATTGGTGGAGAAATATCTTACGGAGCGATGAGTGTAAATTTAATCCTTTGGGTCAGATGGTAAAAACTACTTTCGACGCCTACCTACCTCATTTTATTTTTAAATCAGAGATAGGTATGTATAGGTAGGTATTTGGTCCTAGTTCCTCATAAGTCAAACAGCTCTTTAAAGTTTAAGAAAGTGGGAAAAACTTGCATCATAGGAATTTAAGACTACATGTGCTATTTATTTTATCGCCACTGTATATGTACATACCTACATACCTATGTCACCACCTGAGTCGTTCTCTTTTTATTTACTAATTAGATACTAGGTTGTGCTTGGAGTTGGATTCGTTGGTGTAAATTCGCTCTAAGTGAATCAGTGTCATAAGTTGCTGAATGTTTATTTCTTTTTACAAAATCACTGTCACAATTTTACTAAATGGTAAAAAGGCTTGAAATAAGGTAGTGGGGCCAAATAAGGCCCACCTAACGGATTTTTCGAAATATCTGCTTGATTTTTGAGAGTATCCGAGTAAACTAAAAAGGTTATGATTCTTTGTCATTTTATCTACATGAAAACATAGATTTTATTGTTTTCGTTAAATTGAAAAGTTTATTTTTTTGACATTTAAAAAAAGCTTACGTTGTTCTTAATAAGGCCCATGGGGTCTTAATAAGGCCCACTCAGTTTTCTTAAGATTTTCGCAAATAAAAACACAAAAAAATCAATATCTTTTAACAAACATTTTGTTTTAAATTTATTTCAAAGAAAATAGTCTCTTCAGTTTAACAAAAAAAATAAAACTAAAATATTCTTTAACCTGCGACGCGTTTTTTATGTTGGTTACTGTTCTATTAGAAGCTCTTTTTTGGGAAAAGTTGGCATTTGGTCTGAAACACATTAAAAATATAATATAAAACCCAATAAATTAAAAGCAAATTTGTGTGTGCCCAATAAGGCCCATCCCTTATTTTTGTGGGCCTTATTAGGAACATGCAAGACTTAAAAAAATAAATTATTTGAAACTAACGATCAAACATTTTTTACAAACAATTGTGGTAATTTACTCAAAATATTATATATTATACAGGAAAAATCAAAAATAGGTACTTAGGTACTTGGTTTAAATTTGTTAAAAAAGAACACAAAACACACTAGTTTTTTATAATTTGGTAGTTCTTCACCCCCAGACGAACTTCATTGAACTGTAGGTCAAGACATAAATCGCGCAGCTGGCTTTTTTTCCTTTGTATGTGTTTTTCTATACATGATTTAAATATGCAAAGCAAAAAAAGTCCCGTTATTTGTTCGTTTCTGTGTTTTCTGACAAGTGGGCCTTATTGGGAACAGGGCCTTATTTGGCCCCCCTACCTTAGTTAAGAAAGAATCTAGGTAGGTAGGTATTTGGACTTCGAAAAGCATTGGGAATTATTATAACAAAGTCAACCTGGCCATATAATCATGATTGACTTAATAGTGGTAAGTACCTATACCGATGTATGTATGTATCTACTTACCCTAGGTTAGTACCTTCTTATGTAGGTAGGTACCTATAGGTACCTTTATTTACATCAATGAACTCGATTATTTATAGGTAGGTATATCAACATTATGAGCAAGGTAACCGTTCAAATACATATGCATATGTACATATGTATAGGTAGGTACCTACCTAGATTGACACCAAGGATACAAATTACGACCTGATGAGAATAAAATTTTAAAAATATTTACAGATCAAGATGTCAACGACCGACCCAATCCTTAAGCGTGCCATAACAGTTAGCCCCTTTGTCAACAGCACAAATTAAAATGGGTTTTGGCTACCCACCTACCTTGCTAGATACCTACCTACTTAAATAGATCCTATTTCGTTAATGTAGGTACCAAATTATACATTATTACTTGCCGACATAATATTTCTGATTTATAATAGGTAGGTATAAGTAGTATACCTACCTACTTACATAGGTACTTACATATAGGTATGTAGGTGCGAGCCAAGTGTCCATTCCATCATCCTCCTTCGCTGTTTTAAATTTGACTTTGAATGCCTTTTTCTAATAAGAAACTCTCACCTAGATAGGTATAGGTTTAGGCGGTCTATCAATTATTGCATTCGCAATGTGCACATTTGCACAGTTCATCATCAAAACAAAAAGACCTAGGTAGGTACCCTCCTACATAGGTACCTACCCTCCTACATAGGTACATAACATAACATGGCTCGATGCCTCCTAAAACCCTTGCTTTTTACTGCACACATTTAAATTGGTAAATATAGCTAGCTCTAGATAAACTCATAAGTACTTACCTAGGTACCCATGACAACTTCATAATCTCAAACTGTGAAATCAGAATTCCACCGATACGTGTGGGACGTCTTCATTCATCATTTAGTGACCCCACTATCAGCTAATTTAGCTCACAAAAAAAAATCAAAAACAGAAACCAACCCTAGCAAATTGTGTAAACTCTGTTCTCGCAGGCAAACTGTCATCAGAATGCAAAAGAAAGTCTGCCGGTTCCTATGAGCAACCCAACGCCAATTACCCATATCAACCCCAAGCCCCAAGCTCCAAAACATAATTCTGATTCCAAAACCTGGTTCACTTGCAATTCGCTCTGATTTCCCAGTGTGTAGGTACCTACCTACCTATCAGTTAACATGTGGTGACTCACTGTGAATGCATTACAAGGTCAAATGCGTGCCAATGAAGTCAGTGTTCGGGGGGACGGGACGGGAGACACTTCTTCATTCATCGTGTGTGCATTGAGCAGCAGTCCCAAAAGCCCCCCTCTCCGTAGACCCACTCTCCTCATCGCATCGCTTCGTCGCAATTCATTGAAGGACCCACATTCCCAACAAATAAAAGAAATAACTTTCTTTTTCCTTCACTAGATAAAATGTTTATGGTTCGGTTCGGTCGGATATATTATCTATAGATATAGGTATAATGTATCCGAAATCCGAATTTTGCTTGCTTTTCAATTCATTTTTCGTTTGTTTATCTTCTTCAAACAGAAAAAAAATGACTGTAGATGAAGAGCAGAGCAGAGCACAGGGGAACCTTGGATTCATTGTTTTCTTCTGCATTTCCATCATTCTCTCTACACATACATGATGCGTATATGCAGTCCAAGATTATATATAACATACTACTGAACCGTAGATAATTGTCTTTGGTTTGTCATCCTTATTTTTTGTTTTATTTTATATGAAGAAAAAAACGCGGGACCATGTGCTTCCTATTACTACCCGGTGTGATTTTGTCCATCACCATCTTTTTCACTTTTACTGTGCTGCTGGTTCTTCTGTTTTCTTTAGATTAACACGCATGACCAAGGTTGCCGTTCGTCAGGAATATTCCTTTTGACTTTTTGATAACATTTTAGTCGCGCCTAATAGGTGCGTTTTATTATCCACAAATCTATCTGGATCCGGATCTGGATTAAGTTTTAATATGTATTACAAAAACAATTTGGGATCCTGTTTTCTATCGGGATCTATTTCAAAGATCCAAAAATTAGTTATAACACTGGCGTGTAGATGGCTTTTATAATAAAGTAGTGTAAGCTATAGTGTAAAGAAAAAAGACAAGACATAATTTAAAATTTCCAAACCCAAGGATAAAAAGAGACGGACTTATAACACTGCTGTCAGTAAGATCCGTATCGTTTTATTTTCAAGGTGCGTTTTATTATCCACAAATCTATCTGGATCCGGATCTGGATTAAGTTTTATCATGTATTACAAAAACAATTTGGGATCCTGTTTTTTATCGGGATCTATTTCAAAGATCCAAAAATTAGTTATAACACTGGCGAGTAGATGGCTTTTATGATAAGGTAGTGTAAGCTATAGTGTAAAGAAAAAAGACAAGACATAATTTAAAATTTCCAAACCCAAGGATAAAAAGAGACGGGCTTATAACACTGCTGTCAGTAAGATCCGTATCGTTTTATTTTCAAGGCAAGATCCCGATCCGGATCCAGATAGATTTGTGGATAATAAAACGCACCTATTATTAACTTGTAGCCTAGTTGCACCAAATACCTACGGTTTACGACAGTAAAACAACTATCGTTAAAAAGAACCCTCAAATGAAGGTTATGGTATGTTTCTACCAAAGGTTTATTTTACTTAGATTAAACAGATGTAAATAATCGAAGATAAACTTTGACAGTGCCTTAATGTATGTAAATACTAACTTTTCATTTTCTTCCCACTAAGTGAGAGAAAAAGTTTCACTTCTGTCAAAAGATGAAGGAAATATCAAGTTTAGAATGACTATACTTCTGTATGAAATGGGGATACCTTACCTAGGTCAATTCGAATTGGAAATCTATTGATGCCATGAAGATTTAAAAAAAAAAAAAAACTTCTAATATACTAGAATAATCAAATAGATATCAAACAAGATAAAGGGTTAGTCACATTAAATCTCGGTCTAGTGGTCGGTGTGAATCTAGTAAATATTAATGGTATACCTTCAATAGAAGCCTTTTGTATTTGTTTGATTTTTTGGAAAACAGTTCAACTGTATTGTGTACTAAAATTTGTACGACAATATTTTTTAAAGTTCTTAAAAAAGTTCTTAACTTGAAAACGATTTGTTGGGTTTTTTATGAATTTTAATGGAATCTATCTGGAATATTTCGAAAGTTCTCATTAATGAAAAAATGTTGGTAGCTGTTATGCGGCTGTTTAAAAACACCTAAAATCGTTTTTGTTCGAAAATGGCTTTAACTACTTATTAAAATAAAACCAAAATTGTTTACATGAATTAAAATTTATTCAATAATTCAATTGTCATGCATTTTTTTTACGTAACACTTTTGGAAGTTGTTTTAGGAATTTAAAAATTTAAATTGACGATTGAACATTTTTGTCTATTGATATCCATTTCTTTAAATAAACAATTTTTGAAATTTAAATCCACTTCAACATAAGACTTGCGACCCAATCGTTCATTTTATATTGAAAAGTTGATACATGTATGTATGCAACTTTGTTAAATAGATACTTGTCGAATCGATTCAGAATTTGCTTAGTGCAGATTTGGCAATAAGATATCTGATTAATAATAAATTAAAAAGAAATTTAACTTAAAATAATGTGAAAACATATCGAATCCAAAAAGCCTGTGAAAGGCAGTTTATGTTATTTTGACGTTCCAGTGTTCATATTTTACAAAATTAAAAAGGAGAAATATTCACAGATTGTGGGAATTGTTTTCGTAAGTTGAAAATCTCTGTCAAAAAACGCTTTCTATATATTTAAAAAAGAAAAAGGACAATATTGTTAAATTCGAAAAGCATCATTTGCAAAGTTAACCAAGTATGCAGATATGTGCTTTATATTAAATATGGAGGGCTCACAGCTGTACCGAACCAAGTCATTTTAAAGAAATCCAAAACTAACGCCAGGATTTCCGCAAAATTGACCTCTATTTAGAGCTGTAATGAACTACATAGTTCATTTAGAGCTACATAGTTATATTTAGAGGTCGATTTTGCGGAAATTTTGGCGGTGGTTTTGGATTTTTTTTAAATGACTTGGTTCGGTACAGCTGTGAGCCCTCCATATAAAAGTAGTTTTAAGATGAAGTAAGTTGATTGAACCCAACAAAATCTCAAGTCCTATATGGACTTGAACTTCCTTCAAAAATCTATACAAGAATTTGGACTTCTCTTTTTAGCTAAGTAAAATACTTAGACAGTTATTACATCGTACTAATTTAAGTTAAATTTTGCGCCATGGAATCCTTATCCATTTAAAGATATTGTGTCTTTTTTTGTGTACAAAAGTGGAAAGACAAAAGACAGTTGAATATATACATATAAATTGTTCTCATCAAAAAATATGTATTTTATTTAAAAAAAATATATACTATAAACGATCTTATATTAGAATTATTGTATCTTGAATAAAGTATATACATACAATAGTATGTAGATTGTTAAATTTCAAAATGTATTTCATTTTCAACATAACATTATGTGGATAACATTTTTTAACTCTTGATTTTCACAAAACTAAGAAATTATTTAAGTTGTTATTTTGCTGTTTCTTATTCAACTTATCCATACATACTCTACCTATTGTACCTATTATTATGAAATCACCTCATTATATATGACTTTTTAATCCTGTGTAGTAAAATACATCTTAATCACGACGAATTTCCAAAGCAGGTACCTAATAAAGTTAATGAGATAAGATAAAAGGATGAAAGTACACATATTTATATTTTTAAATCTACCCAGGATTAATTCTGATTGTTTTAAATTTTGATACTTTAATGAAAGTATAATGTATCTACTTTTGTCCTAAGGATCCAATTTAATCTGAATAGGGCAATAAAAGAGAAGAATGAATGAAAGTAATCTTGTTTAATTAATATACTTATGTATTTTTACATAAAATAAAATCATAACCAAGAATTAAAAAAAAACAGAAACAGCCATCTTTGGACTAAGAACTTGAGATCAATTTTATTTTGGCTTAAGCTACATTTTAGCTTGATGATTTTTTGTATTAAAGATTTTAGTGTTTTAAGAATTTCTAAGATGTTATTAGGGTTAAATTCTGAACTTCGGACTAAGGCTTTTGCTGTGATGAAACGCTTTTGAACCACTAAGTACTTTCATAAAATTTCAAGAGATCTCTAGACACAAACTTAAGAAACTATATTTATAGAAATCCACATTCACTTCGAGATAAAACCGAAGACCTTTGTGGAGTTTTAATGATGACGGACAAATACACATATTAACACAAACTCGTATTATTAAGAACTAATATAAGTATCGATAATTTTTTAAAATATATATAACTCAAAAATTAACGATTTTTTATCATTATGATTAAAATTTTCAGTCTTTTATTTTGTAAAATATTATTATTTGTTAGGAAGTCATGTCCAAGGTTAGGTTAGGTGGTGATTATACGGCAAGCCGTATCACCTAACTCGGATCTTAATGGATCCATTGTTCTCCTTGGGGTGTGAATAATGTAGGAATGGGAAGGTTGAGAGAAACGATTTAGTGGAAATTTTACTAGGTATGGGCTGATTTCTGAATGAAGTTAAGGATGCGTTCTTGCTTTTAAGTGGCAAAAATAAGACGTTGTACAATTTATCGAAAAAGTATTCTCCGAACGCATATTTTCTAGTTTTGGTTAGGCTGGGGCATTCACAAGGGAAGTGAAATGAGCCCTCTTCCACCCTTCCATGCCTTGACATTCTCTGCATAAGTCAGATGTGCTGATGCCCATTCTGCCCATGTCGGTTCCCATTGCGTTATGACCCGTAAGGATTCCAACCAAGAGACAGAACTGAGGTCTGCTTAGCTTTAGTATATACTCTTTTTTTTCCTTTAATATAGGTATCTGCCCAGTGAAGTCTTCAATCAAATACATATATTTCAAAACAACACATTTTGAGTATGTATTGTAGTCAGTTCGTATAGTAAGTATTTTAAGACAAAAACTAACATAAACATACTTTGTAGTTATTAATTTCCATACTTAAAGGTATTGACACTTAAAAAAATGTATATTGGTAAATCAGCGTTTCGAAAGCAGAATAACGCATCGCAATGCAAAGTTTAAGATCGATATTTTGACTTTACCGACCTTTTTATTTGAGGTTTTGATGTTTTAATAACAAATAAATAGAATTTCAGTGAAAAATGAGATTTCATCACTTTCTAAGTTTAATTGAATAAACAATTCAGCTCAGCTACAACCTAGAACAATAAAAGACATAAGACAAAACTGGCGTGATTTTTTTCTTTTTCGAAAATAACCAACAAATTTTTTTGTTTCCAAAAAATTCGTCTAACATTATGTTGCATTGTATTTTATTAAGCTTTTAAGTTCAACTTCACTAATTATCTGACAGTTCACTCTAAAAGAAAAATAACACATAAGAAATTAAGTTAAAGTTAAATCCCTATCTAACTTTTGTATACAGTAAAACATTTTTAAATAATTTGATGCCTACTAATATAAATTCATCTTCCAGCAGTTAACTTTCGTTCTAAATGAAACTGTTAAAAAATATATGTGGCAGCCCTAGCGTCGTTGGGCACTTTACCACACAAAACATAACCCAAGTTAAAAAGAAAACAAAAAAACCAAAATCCGTTTTGTTTTCTTTTGCTTGCATTTTTGTTTGGATAATTTTTAATTAGCAATGAAAAATTCAGAAATTCGCAGCTCTCTGTTCATAAATTTACCTGGTGGAGTTTCCTTTAATTTTTTGTATCATTCTCTACATTGTTATTCGTGGTGTTTTCTTCTCATCTTGGCAACCAAACAGGCATTTCTTTAGCAAACAAGAGAAAGAAATTCTGCCGATGTTATTCTAAAAAAAAATTATAAAGAACTACTCCACACCACACCACACATTGACACAGAATCCAAACATAATTTTGGCCATCCACATTTTTTGCTGTCCATTTTAACACAATGTCCGTGCATGGGATAGAGGATAGTGTGGAATGGAGAATACTCACAAAACACTTCTACTACTAATACGCACACCCAAAACCCCATACGTAGCTAGATATATAGATAGATATTAGAAATTATCGCAGATGTATTGATATTGTGCTGACTATTTCCGAAGGAATGTCCATTTGGCTATGTGCGATGTGCCTAGAGAAATGTGTGTGCGGTAAACAGGTAGCCAAAATAGTGACGGATGTGTGTGTAATAATAAACACAAATTCAATAAATTGAGTGTGTTTGTGTGTGTGTGTTATGGAGAAATTTTTGAGGTTGCCTGCCACTGCCTTGCCTTTCCCCGTCGTGTTCGTGCATTAGTGTTGGTAAATAAATGGACTATAATGGTTTTTTTTTTTCTTGTCATCATCTCGCTACCCTTTCCCCTTTGTTTTGTTGTTTTGTTTTGTGTAGAAAATGCGGATGGAATCTAAAAACCGAAACCTATCGTCATTTGTATTTGCAACGTCGACCAGGACAAACGCTTTTTTTGTTTTTTGGAAATTTTTATATTTCTTCATAACCATTTCGGCTCGTTGGCATATTTAAAAAATTAATTTTTATTATTTCATTTTGAAAAAAAAAAAAATACAACAACAAAAAATTAAATTAATACGTTTTGTTCTCAAAATTAATGCAAAATTCTAATCATTAACGATTAATTCATTACACCTTTAATTTCCCCTAATTTACTTCGGTTTTTTGTTTCATTATTATTTTAATTATTATTTCAAATCGAAATAAGGCAAATATACAATAACGAATATAAAGTAACGACGTGCAATCGGTATTTGGACAGTTGATTTTTTGAATTCGAATAATAACGATTAGAATAAAATAAAATTCGGGTCGTGATTTTAACCAAGAAAACACAAAAAAAGAAAGTAATTAAACAAAACTCAAAAGTGAAATGCTATATATGTCTGTATGTGTGTGTGTGTTAATAAAACAAATCTTACAAGATAAAAGTACAAACAAGTGAAGGTACACATTACAGTATCAATAAATAGCGAGTAGCAGCTACAAGTGTTTTCGTTTTGGTTCTTTTTTGAGAGATTTTTGTTTTGAACGCGGTGGCAAAGAGAAAATAAACGAAAAACGAGGCAAAAAGATTTAGAAAGTGATAAGGTACCTCTGTCTCTGTATATATTTTTTTTATTGTATTCCGTGTGTTTGGCGTTTAGTAGTTACGTGCTGCGCTGTGGAACAAGAAGAACGATAACGTCGTCGTACTTTTGGTGATTAGTGATAATTATTGCTAAATAACTCTTTCAACTGTTGAAATATAAAAAAAAAATTAAAATCCCGAACGTTTTGTGAATTTTATTAAAATGAGATGAGCCTGAATTGGAGTAGCGGAGAGACGATCACACCTTTGGATAAGACAGCAGAAAGCTCAACATCATTGGAAGGTGTCATTGCCGTGCCAGAGCATCAGTTTTCATCGTCGACAGAAGGAGATCCAGGGGAAAGTGAAAGAAACACAGACAACGTGATATGTGCTGAGGCGCCAATAGTGGTGGCAACAGACTCCAGTGTATTTACAATAAGTACGCTGCTGTCACCTCCAACGCCGCCAGCAAATGTGCAGGCCTCGTCGACAATGGCTGGAATTAAGACCGAAATGCAACCGTTGCATACGGTGTCAAATAGTACGGTGAGTGCCGCGGCCGATTCGAGTGATAATCAACCGCCAACTCCAGATAACCAGGCCTTGCCGCCGTCATCGTCGTCATCGTCAACGTCGCTCCATCATCACCAACAGCAGCAACTTCATCACAATCATCAACAACATCAACAACCTCATCATCATCATCCGCTCTATGGGAGTAGCGGGGGTACGGGCATAGCCAACTCAAATCAAATGTATCAAGACATGCATTCCTATCATCCCCCGGGAACGGGCTATCTTAGTGGCTATGAGCAATTCTATCATGCGCCACCAGCCGGTGTGGATTACGGCAGCGCCATGCAGCAATTGCAACAGAACCAAGCTCTATCCTATCAAATGCAGAACCAATCTTTGGCTGGATCTGCCGGCGGCCACACAGACTATAAAGTGATGGCGACGTCGCAGCGATTCCATCCATACTTGAATAATGGTGGCTTGCATCATCTATCGCCCGCCGCCGCAGCTAGCCAAAATTCACATTCTTCGAATGCATTGGCTGCCAATGGAGGTACAACGGCCAATAATACTAGCAGCTCGGTGTCAAACAGTTCATTGAGCCCTAGAGTGGTGAGCTCGTCCAGTCCATCGCAGAACAATTCTTCAGCAAATCACGGAATGGTAGAAGCGAAGAGCATGTCCAATCGCACACCAACACCATCGACTTCAAAACAATGCAATAAATGTGGTATATTGTGTGCCACCGAAAACGAACTCAACGAACACTACTCCGCCATACATGGTGCTCAGACTAGCGAAGATTGTTTAAACTCTGCAACAGAGCGTTCGGCATCAGCAGCGTCAGAACGAGGGCAATACCACCCATTTGCACCATACATCAAAGAGGAGCCTCCCAGTTCAGATATTCTGGACTTGGACTCCCAAAAAGTGGTATATCCACCTCACCCGGAGGAAGAAACTGCCGGTGGAGCTGTGGTCAATTCAGGTATGATTCCATTGCAACGTCCATTGACATGGCCACAGGATCTTCATTCTTCTTACATGGCCGGACCGCCGCCACATCTTGCGGCGGATAACAAACATCCAGGCTACTACTCCAAGCAGGAATTTTCCGCCATCAAGGGCGAATTCCATCCCATAAAGTCGGAATATGTTTCGCCTACGAATTTTGGAATGACGTCATTGAAACCATCAATAAGTAGTGTTGAATATGGTCAACCAATAGCTCCACAAACTCGTCCAGATGAAAAGTCATTCGGTAGTACCGATTTGGCAACAGGAAACAACCCAGTGTCGTCAAGTCCGTCGGAGTTTCCATCAACCACAACGCCCCAAGATAATATAACTCAATATCGTAACTTTGAGCCGCCAACATCATCTTTGCCAAGCAGCGGCAGCTCAGCAAAAAGTGCCACATGGAAGTCGAACGAGGCACGTCGCCCGAAGACCTATAACTGTACTGCATGCAATAAGTGGTTCACCAGCTCGGGTCATCTTAAGCGACATTACAACACAACTCTGCACAAAAATGCAGTTAAATCTTCAGGTCAACCAGATCCGGCGACCATGCCAATTAGCGCCCATCACCACCCAGCTCGTGATCCGAACTCCAAACATCATCGCAATAGCCAAGCCAGACAACCGCCGCCTATACCACCGGAGCCACCCAGAAGCCCGGATTTCTCATCGCAATACACTACGCAATCGCCAAATGGATTTTCATCCCAGACACAACAGCAGCAACAACAGCAATCTCAAACATTCCAACAATACCACCCTCAAAGTAATTTAAACGGTCACCCAAACGGGCTAGCAGGTCCCTCCGTCCAAGCCTCCCAACCGAGGGGCCTGCTGACCATTTCGAGCACAGAAGTATCCATCATGGATCGGGAGGAGGAACAACTTCACAACACCAGCAGCAACAACAACCTCCAACTGCAGGAGGAACAATATCATCATCAGGAATTACAGGGGTCCAGCCCCAACAACAGCCCCAGCAGCAGCAACAACAGCAGTCTGGGGGAGGACTATCAGTCAACCATCAGCCTACATCAGCCGCAGCAGCAGCGGCTGCTGCCGCCGCTTCAATCTCCCCATATTATCTCCCAGCACCAATACCGGGAGGTCCACCCCATCCTCCACCACCAACAGGAGCCCACCACCATTTTCAACACACCCACCACTATCCACAATATAATGGATCAGCAGCAGCAGCAGCAATACATCATCAACCCTTTGGGTATCAACACCACCACCCCCATCACACTCAACAACACCACCACCACCATCCCATCATACCAACATCTGCAACAACAGGTGGCGGAGCACCAACAGAGCTATCCCACTATTATTGGTAATGAAGGCCAGGACCTAATTCAGCTTAGCTCTTTCGTCGACATCTCATCTCTTACAAATGCGTCGTTTCAATCTAATCAGCAACAACAGATGATTGATCAGATGGTCGCCCTAGACACTAATGGCCACATCGTGCAATTGGTACAGCCATCTTTGCTCGATCTCCAACGATTCGCAGGTGGTATACCGTCTTTTAAGGAAGATCTAATGGAAGCCCCATCACCAGCCGTCCCTGAGTCCTACTACAGCCGAATGTCCCCCTACGCTTCGCAAAGTTCTCCGCAGGAAGCTGACATCCCACCAATGCACACCACCGCTTCGGGACCGCAGCAGAATGATCAAACAAATCCCTATTCTCCAACTGTGTCTTCTTCGACAACGAATCAAATCCCCAACGGAGAAGAACAATCGCAAATACAATCTATCCGAAAACCAGCCGTCAAACGTAAGCGAGAAACCACCACGAATGCCACCTCCACCACTTTGCCGACAGGCCGCCTCAAGTGCGAAGAATGCAACAAAGAATTCACCAAGATCTGCTACCTCACGCAGCACAACAAGAGCTTCCATTCCGGAGAGCAGCCATACAGATGCCAAAAATGCGGTAAGCGATTTCAATCTGAAGACATTTACGAATCCCATTTAGACAGGCACAGATCCCAAGACAAGCCGCACAAGTGCGATGTCTGTCCCAAACAATTCCACCACAAGACCGATTTGCGTCGCCACAAAGAGGCCATTCACACTGGCTTCAAGGCGCACACATGTGATTTGTGCAACAAAAGCTTCTGCCGCAAGGATCACTTGCGCAAACACTGCGACATTCACATGCGTCCAAAGCCCGTTAAAAAGGTCAAAGCGCAGGCTAGTCGCAAAAAAACAGCCAAATCCTTAACAGTTGAAACCCCGTTGGCATTGGAGAGCAATTCCCCAAATCAAGCAATTTCTAGTGTCGAAGACAACAATTCAGATTCCTCTTCCAATAATTCCACATTGCCGCCAAAGTTTGAAATAGTTAAAGTCGAATCATTCACCATGGCTGGTCAAGAGTTGGTCTACGTGTAAATTATTATTATTGTATATTTATATTAAATATTTTATTTCGTGATAGTCATTTAAAAAAAAAGAAAAAAACAATATTTGAAGCCAAAATTAAAAAAAAAGATTATATACGGACTTCTCAGGGAAATTAGATTATAGATCTTTAGCATAAGGAAACGAAGTTAGCATCAGAATTAGCCATAACCATAACTATTTTTTTTTAACAACCACCCACAAAATAACAGTAACAGGATCTTCCAAAACTCAACTACATACATTATGATCTCAGGAATCACCACAATTTTTTCTTTTAAATCGATTTACTAAACTTAACGAAGGTTGTAAGGTCCGTTATGATTATTAAATCCTAAATTAAGAACAAAACAAAACTATAGCTTTGTGTAAATACCTATATATGTATTAATTTTTCGTATACCTCACAAATGATATTATAAAATGTTAATTTCTAATTATTATATTACCGTTTATTTAAGTCACAAAAAGACGTAAAAATATTTTATTTGGAGTGTTGCTTCCTTTTTATATTTTATTTTTTTTTTAATTCTAATTTAAGTAAAAAATACAATTTAAATGCAAAATAATTAATGTTTATGTTATTTTTGTTTTGTATAAATATTATTTTATGTAAAAAAAACAAAGAAGTTGCCATTTTAAAATTTAATTATTTAAATAAAAAAATTACAAAAAAATATACAGATTCTTCAAAAAAAATTCGTTTCAGTTTTTTCTTTTATTTCTTTTGTTTTTTTTTCAGATTTGTTGGTTATTTATTTTTTTCATTTTCATTTTGCTGTTGTTGTGTTGTTGGTTTTGGTTTTTGTTTCTCAGTGGCATGTTTGAGAAATGATGGCTGAAGTTAAAGAAGGCGAGGATCTTTTTTTCAGTTTGTGGTTGTATATTTCCTGGAGATTAGGATTTGCTTTGTGTGGAGTTTTTAGCATGATGTGATAAAGATTTGAAAAAAAGAAGAAGAAGAATACAAAACCAGTTTTGAAAAAGAACAAACAAAAACTAGGAATTGAAAATCGAAAATATAAAAACAGGTTACCTACCTACCTATGTATTGTGTGTGGAGGATGAGAATGAGATATACGGGTGGACATTAAGCGAAAAAAATATAGGTGGAATTTACCTAACTCAGTCATTTTGTTAAGTTTGGGAATGAAAAGGAAGTAGGTACAATTTTGTCCTTTTATTTAACTTGATTTTTTTTGAGAGTGTGCATAACATATTATTTACTTTTTTATATAAACACATACCTATGTGTAGACACATCTTATAATTTATCAACAAAACCTGCTCAAACCAGGCACACTTTATTTGCTACTTTCAAATTTTTAGTATGGCGGAGTTAGAATCAGTTTGGAAGTAAATAATTTCTTAGTTTGAATTTACAATAGTTAGATAGGTACCTATATATTTTTCTCACATTCGGGTTTTATTTGACTGTGGGTTTATGAAAAGAGTTAGCCATCTATGAACGTTTGTATTTAGTTGCATAAAGTTCATATTGTAAGTAGGCACTATGGACATATATACATATATGCATTTAGGTGATATCAACGAAATGGATAAGAATAGGCTTCGTAAGATGTGTCTCCACATTAAAAGAATCATTATTGAGTCCTTTGTCATGGATAACTAATTGAATGAATACGTACCGGTATCCGAACCAGTCATTAGTGTCCGTCCACTTTTAATCAAAATATTATTAATAAGAAAGTGGTATCTACCACGATTGGTTTGGACCAATGAATTGTCCAGGCTTAGGTAGGTTGGTATATAAAGCGTTCATTGTTAATTGATTTTAAGCAGTTAAAAAAAAGCAAAACATCTTTCAAAGGTCAAGATTTCTGTTAAGATTGATATTTATTAGAGCCAATATCTCTTGTGTTGCTGTGAGACCTAAAACGATGTTCTCTTACAAAAGAAGGATAATGCAAGTAAATGAATTTGTAAAAATTAGAGAAATACTATATGTTAAGTTCTAAATTTTTTGGTCTCGTTTCCATGAAATTCAGTTTAAGCTAGAACTGTATGGCTCTAACTTTTTACTTGTTTTTTTTTTCACAAGTAGGTACTAATTGCAATCCGGAAGCCTTCTGGACGCTTCTGAAAGTGTTCACCTGGAAAAAAATGAGAGAAAGAGAAATTCGCTTCTGCATTTGAAATCAGAATCGAAACCATAATCACTCACACATTGTGTTGTGATTTTTTGTATCCTAATTGTACAAAGTGTTATTCTTGATTTTTTACATATGTATACAATGACAACAAAGTTTAGAATCAAATTAACTTAAATTTGGTGGTGCAATAGCTCGAAGAAAACCGGGACCTTGTGACTTACAACTGTCAACCATTCCTGTGAGCGTGTTGCCAGGAATGGAGGGGACCTTCAATTTTCTGCCGATTCCGAACGGCTAATGAGCAGCACTTTTCATGGCAAGAGATACTCTTGTAGGATTTGTCAATGTCTCCTAAGAAGCAGTACACACCTGAAAAACTTTTTTGCAGCGGCTGGGAATCGAACATAAGAACTTCTGCATGACAGTTCAACGCACTAACCGTTATACCAAGGGGTACTACAAAAAACTTTAGAATCGTCAGAATAAAAAAAATGTTCAGTTGGGATCAGGGATCGTAGAGAGATTTCGGATTGCCATTGCCAAATAAAAATGACATTACCCAATTCATAAACATTAGGCAGGTAGGTTGTTGCTATAGATACCATGTGTGGCTAGGACCCATGACTTGTCCAGACTTAAGTAGGTAAATAAAGCATTTATTTTTAAATGATGTTAGGTTCTGCAGTTAAAAAAGCTAACGTTAGCATGATTTTAATAGCATAACATGGTGTTTGCTAAACGGAAAAGTCAGGGAACACAATTTTGATCATGGAATTCGGAAAGCGGTCAGGGGTTTTAAAAATTCGCTGAACTCCTTTTTCACTTCTTAACATAAAAAACTTTTCCCTGGCGGAACATTTCGTTAAGATGACATGATGAATTTATTCATTTGATTATTTTTATTTACAGTGAGCTAAGGGTCTCTATAGAGTAGGTAGTACACAATTTGACGATGAGGAAATACTGTTAATAGTCTAGTCATTTTAGGCATTTTAAACCCCAATCTGCGGAAAAATTCCTAGTGAGCTGAATTTTTGTATACACCTTTATTACGGCATTGTAATGAAGATGTGAAAAATCGACATTGATATCGTGCCGGCTAAAAAAGTTATAGGGGTCAAAAGGTCACAAAAATCAGTTTTTCGCAAATATCTCGCGATCTATTGCTCAGAGGTCAATAAGGGTCATTATAAAAATTGTTTGTCGTGAAATTGTCTACAAAAAAAGTCTCTTGCATTTTTCTGTAAAATTAACCGTTTTCGGAGTAGAGCGCTGAGAAAGCGAATATATTATGACGATGCACTCGTTTCCTCACCACCTTCGAGGTAGAATGCCGGGCGCGTTTTTTTTACATGTTTTCCCCCGTACGCATAATCCATGATATGTAATCAGAGGTTTTTTTATTAATGAGTGAATAATTTTTTATTTGAATACAGAAAAATACAGAAAAATTAACTTGAGTATATAATTTTTTTTTATCATTCATTGTCGATATCTTCAGTTTCTGTGTCATTAACAATATTCTTCACTAATATTCTTCGTAGTAGCATTGCGTTTGGGTATATACCAAGTATATGGAGAACAGGAAAGCTAATATTTATTCCCAAAATATAGAAAAAAGATAGAATATTAGATGCGTTCTTAGATACAGAGGGAGCCTTCGACAACACATCCCACGAGGCTGTAGGCACAACTTTTGTTAGGAAATGCGTACCCATCACCATAACTAGATGGAAATGTTAGGGACTAAAAATACTGTCACAAAAAGGACAAAATGTAAAAAAAAGTAATCACAACAAGAGGCTGTCCTCAGGGTGGTGTATTATCACCCTTGTTGAAGAGTCTTGTAGTGGATGAATTGTTAGAAAATCTTACCTCCCAAGGTATATTCTCCATTGGATTTGCTGATGATGTTGCTATCATAACCGTAGGTAATCCAAAGAGGACTAACAATTACACGGAAATGGTGTCTATCTGTAGGATTATCAATAAACCCCTCCAAGACGACAATCATACAATTAACAAGGAATAACTTCTGCCACATATGAAACCTATCCATCTAGCTGGTGAAGTGATTGAAACGCAGAGAGGGGTAAAATAGGTGCAATGAGAACCTGCCCTACCGCAGCTATAAAGGTTCTCCTCTATCTATTCCCTCTACACGAGGCCATCAGAAGTGCGGCAATGGGAATTATCTTGAGATCCTCGAAATAAATATCATCAAGTGGCACACTGATGGATCGAGTCCTAAGCAGAATAGTTTCAGATTTCTGAAACTGACTTCCATATCATCGCAATATCACTGAATCTTGTTGAAGTCACAGTGCAAAAGAATTCTGATGACCTCGACTTTGAGAGCTCTTCTGTACACTATTAGGTCGACGACGGCATTCACAATTGCCCGAGTTAGACTACCTATTAGATCGGTGGTGTAAATACTGAATAGAATCAGCGAGTTAACACAGCTGAAGACCATTTTTAATATCGAAGATTGCGGTATGCAATTGTTAATGACACAGAAACTGAAGATATCGACAATGAATGATAAAAAAAAATTATATACTAAAGTTAATTTTTCTGTATTTTTCTGTATTCAAATAAAAAATTATTCACTCGTAAATAAAAAAAACCTCTGATTACATATCATGGAATATGCGTACGGGGGAAAACATGTAAAAAAAACGCGCCCGGCATTCTACCTCGAAGGTGGTGAGGAAACGAGTGCATCGTCATAATATATTCGCTTTCTCAGCGCTCTACTCCGAAAACGGTTAATTTTACAGAAAAATGCAAGAGACATTTTTTGTAGACAATTTCACGACAAACAATTTTTATAATGACCTTTATTGACCTCTGAGCAATAGATCGCGAGATATTTGCGAAAAACTGATTTTTGTGACTTTTTGACCCCTATAACTTTTTTAGCCGGCACGATATCAATGTCGATTTTTCACATCTTCAGCCTAGTACTCAGTTCAAGTGAAAATGAAAATTTCATATTAAAGTGACTGCTGGTTCACTGGCATGAAATCCGCAACGAGAGGTGAGTACTAAAATGTGGATTGGAAAAACAAACAACTATTTCCACGCTATGATTTTCATTTCTCAATGTACAACCATCAGGAAAAAGTTTAAGGCAACGTGGAAAACTGTGACTTTTGTCAGTTGATTTGAATATTTTGTTTCAAAACAAAAAATTGAAAATTTATAAACAGAAAGAACGAATCAGTTTAAAAATGATTGTCATTTTTTTTTTCATTCAAAGTATCAAAATTTCACATGGAAAAGTTTATTCTATTTTCATTTTTATTCTTCGCGTGTAATTTGGAACGTATTTATTTTTCATTTCACGCTAGGTGAGTACTAGGCTTTCATTACAATGCCGTAATAAAGGTGTATACAAAAATTCAGCTCACTAGGAATTTTTCCGCAGATAAAACCTAAAATGACTGGACTATAAATGTGATTAAAAAAAATTGGTACATTTTTGTATGTATGGGAATAGATGAGTTTTTATTGAACGACTGAGTAGAATAGTAGTTTTAAAAAAAACGCCACTTTTCAAGTTCTAAAAGTTTTTATAAATTCTGGGCAATTACGTAGATCAAGGACCTTCTAAAGTACACTTCCTCATACTAAACTCATTATAAAAAAAAACTAGAATAGAAGAGTTTTATAATTATACCGCTCAATTATTATTAGTGCTCGCTTCGTGATTTTCTTTTAAAAAAAAAACGTATGTATCTGGATAATATTTTGTAGGTTCTTTTGAGTTTTGCTTTCATTTAGATTAAGTTTTATTTTTAACTAATGTCTTTGAGGCAAGATGTCGGTTATGCGAAAAAGAATTCGAGCTTAGCAAAATGGGCAAACAATCTTTGTCGTCACATCAAAACTGAATACTCCACAAATTCATTATTAGAGCTGCGACATTGCAAAAAAATAAATTCTTTTTTTCATTGCATCGAATCCATTGATAACAAGAAAGAAGTAAAGCACTTCTAATAAAAAAGTCAGTCTTAAACTAAAACTAAAAGAAATGTAGCCGAAAGTAATTTTTTTCAAACAAATTTCTCCCATAGAAACATCTCTATATCTGCAATTGGAACAGGCTGCCTCAAAAATGGCTCTATCTATTGATGTTGCAATATAATGTTTAAAGTATTTGTAGGAAAACTGCATTTCGGAATTATGATTTGGTTATATAGTTAAAGTTTTGAGGATTAATGACCATAGACGCTTTTGAGAATACAAAAATCTTAAGTTATAGCGTATAAAATATTATTATTCTGTTGGGAGAGAATGTTGAAGCGAGAACTTTTTAGTAACTTCGATCAACAATAGTTAAGATACTTTACTTACTTTCCGAACCATTCATTCTTGATACCTAAGAAAAATCCTGACAACTTATTGATGATTTAAACTCTAGAGTACAATTTAAAAAAAAAATAAGCCAAAACTTCTATGGAAAAAATAGTGTGTTGATTCTTTTAGATTTAGACTTATTTAATTTCGTTTGCTTAAATAGTAGGATACAAAATCTTATAAAATATGTAGTTAAAAGCTTCAAAATTCTTATAAAACAAAGAAAGACTATATTAGGCAATGTGTATACATATGTAGGTACTATTTTAATTTAACAAGTGTTAAATTCAAAAAATTGTATTTAATTATTAGCTACTTAGAATTCATTTTTATCTCTCCAAAATCTCTATTTAATGATAATAAAATGCACATTTGTAAAATTATACAGCCGATCCTGTATGGGCCGGAAATGAGAAAGTATCTCCGAAACTGTGCTTCATCCCTCAATGCCGTGGTAAGACGTTCCACAGGCGAATGGCATTGATAAAAACTGTTATGCGAGAAAAAGATTGACACAGCAACTTCAACAGGAAATTTAACAGCAACGAAAACTTCATAATCAAAAGTATTGTGAAATAGATTACAACGTGAACTGCGTTTTTGACAGCATATAATCAAAATAGTTTCAAATAATGCGAAATGAATTTGCCGTACATAATATGATAAAAATTAAAGTGAATTGCGTCAATGTATAGGACTTGCGCAATTTGTCGTACTAAAATTAATGGCGCAAAATTTTAATTGAATTAGTACGATGCTAAAACTGTTTTAGTATGATACTAGGTTAAAACAACGAATTTGCAAATTTTAATCGAATATAGCATCATACTTTCTCTATCCTTTTATTAAAGTTAAAATCGTCGAACACCTATTTTATTTTTTTAGTATCGTGCTAGCTTAATATGACTCTTTGACATTTGCAAACATCAAAAAAGGTTCGTGTACTTACTTTTTCACATGAAATGTCATTGTTTTAGGTGTGTTCAGAAGCAATTTATTAAGAAAATTCTTTTAGTACGATACTAGTTAGAAAATGTTTAAAATTAAGAATGAGTTAGTGAACTACTATAAAGTTAGCAAATTGTTAAGTAGTATCATACTAATACCTTAATAATAGGCTGTTTAATATTTTGCGCCAATTTGTTTTTATTAATTCTTCCATTGTCAAAACCAGAATAAATAGACGAAACAAAAAGATGGTTTTCACATTTTCATTTGAGTGCTGATAATACTGACAAATTTCGCCTTAAAAGTTGGTAGCATTTGCACAGCGACATCGAATTTAGGGTTTAGGTCGATGTCGGAGTTGCTGTGTTAATGGAATCAAAGCCATTTAAAACCAGTGGCGCAAAATTTTAAAAAGCCCATTATTATGGTATTAGTATGATACTACTTAGCAAATTGCTAACTTTAAAGTACTTTACTAATTCATTCTTAATTTTAAACATTTTCTAACTAGTGTCGTACTAAAAGAATTTTCTTAATAAATTGCTTCTAAACACAGTTAAAACAATGACATTTCTTGTAAAAAAGTAAGTACACGAACCTTTCTTGATGTTTGTAAATGTCAAAGAGTCATGGTGAAGCTAGCACGATACTAAAATAAAGTAGGTATTCGATGATTTTAACTTTAATAAAAGGGTAGAGAAAGTATGATTAAAATTTGCAAATTCGTTGGCGCAAAATTTTAATTGAATTAGTACGATGCTAAAGCTGTTTTAGTATGATACTAGGTTGAAACAACGAAATTGCAAATTTTAATCGAATATAGCATTATACTTTCTCCACCCTTTTATTAAAATTAAAATCATCGAATACCTACTTTATTTTTTTAGTATCGTGCTAGCTTCATATGACTCTTTGATATTTGCAAACATCAAAAAAGGTTCGTGTACTTACTTTTTTACACGAAATGTCATTGATTTAGGTGTGTTCAGAAGTAATTTATTAAGAAAATTGGCTTAGTACGATACTAGTTAGAAAATGTTTAAAATTAAGAATGAGTTAGTAAACTACTATAAAGTTAGCAAATTGCTAAGTAGTATCATACTAATACCTTAATAATAGGCTGTTTAAAATTTTGCGCCGTTGTTTTAACCTAGTATCATACTAAAACAGCTTTAGCATCGTACTAATTCAATTAAAATTTTCGCCAGGGGCTCTAAAAAGAGTGACGTGGTTGCCAAAGTTGCTGTTGAGGTTGCTGTGTCAACCTGTTTCTCGCATTAGGGATATGTTCGAGAAAATAAATAGGTTCGTTCGTTTAACTTTACCCAGGGGTGGTATCGGCTAAGGACATTGGTGATTGACAAATTTATGAAAATCAAATGTGATCAAATTAAATTTTCCGTCTGCGTAAGATTATCACAACTAAATGATTGAAAATTTGGCAGCTTTTTGAGAGACAAGTACTTACAATTTTCATAGATCAATTTTTTTTTGTCTGAAAACTATTGTTTTGTATTGAAATAAATTTGTAAACGCTTTTCATAAATAAAATGAACTGAATGTGTGTTGAGGATATAAGTTTGTACGTTCATAAATGTATTTTTATTTACTTTGAGTTTGGTAAATTTAAAATATTTAATTAAGTTTTAAGAGTTTCTTTCCAAAGTCGGACATTCCTATTGTAAATATTGTTTTGGTTTTTCAAGTCGTAAAAATAAATTCACAGGGTTGAAAGTGTTCATTTTTCTTGCAACATATATTTCAAACACAAATATAAATTTTAAGTGAAGGATGACAACAAAATAGATTTCACAAGAAAAAAATCACAAAAATGGGATTGTCACATGTGATAATCACTTTACGCAGACCGAATTTGTTTATTGTCACTGTCAATTGTTACAAATCATCTTAGCCGATTCCACCCCAGATTTGGCCCAGGTTTTCTTCACAAAAAAAAACTAGGATTTTCGGTTTTCAAAAAAACTCCCAGAGGCTGTGAATTATTTTGTTCATAGCTAAAAGCAAGAAACAAAAAATTCTGTGTTCTGATACAACTTTAAGTTTTTTATAAATAAGTTTGAAAAATGATCAAAACTAATTTTGCGTTGTTACTCAATAAACATTTAATTGCAAACATAAACAATAACATGCAATACGCAAATCAACAAACGACAACAAAAGAAATAGATATGAATGTCACTTTTGACAGTTTGGTCGTTACACGAACTCGCCACAGCAAAATACCTAGATCTACTTCAGGGCGAGCTTAGGGCGGTTTAGGTGATAGTAGGTTGTGATTGTCATTTTGACTATATATATATATGGCTCCATAGTGAAAAAATGTATCAAAAGAAATGCTAAACATTTGCCTTGACAAATGAGAGATATGATCATATCTTTTTACAATATAAACATATTTGGCAATATTGTTGAATGCAACATTGAGTTTAAAACAGTCCATTTCTGTCTGAACATCGTGAAATTTTTTCGAGATTACTGTTGATGGTATTTGCGTAGTCTTCAATTGGTCCAAGTGGATAACTGTGAAGCGATTGAACAACATCAGCATAGGTACATTTTTTTTATAAGAATCTAAATACAAAAAGTTTGTAGCCAAAAAACAAACTGAATAATTTAATTTGACACAATAAAAGCATATGACAAGTCTAAGGCTATTTTTAATCCTGGATCTAAATTAATTAAAATCAATTTTGGTGAAATACTCGTAAAACCTCCCTTTATTTAGCTTAATAAAGCTTATTCTTTATTTAAAAAAAAAAACTTACTCTAAAGGCTTATTCACATGAGAGCGACCAACAAAAAACGAATGAAAAAACGAATAGGATTTTAAACATATTGTAATATTTTTGCTAGGTTCGTTAAATAAAACTTATTACTGTTTCTAATATTTCTTCTTTATTTACACTTTTCAAATCAAAACAATAAATCTCAATTTATAATCAACTCTAATACTTTTATTCCAACTTAAATCCACTTCTTTAATTACACTTTCCACCAGTGGCGATTCCTGATCTTTAGTATTGGGTTAGCGCCATGGTGTGAGGAAAAAATTGTAGTTTTTTAATTTTATTAATAAGGAAAACAAAACACAAGCAATACTTTATAAATTAATAACATAAGATAAAATGTTTAAAAATGTATCGATGCATTAATTCGGTTCGTCGTTCAACGGTAGCAAAACTTTCGATGACTTGATTATAAATTTCGTCACTTGCTTTTAATTCTTGAACCTTTTCTTTAGACATAAGAGCCGAATAGCTCAATTTCTTGTGACCATGAGTACTTCGAAAGATATTAAATGGAGCTATCGCTTTTAAATTCTCAGCTGATGTTGTACCTTTTGGCTATATAGCATCTGCGTTTTCATGAAAAAATTAATTGAACATTCTTTAATTGAGTAAATTCAAATATGTTTGGTCAGCTTGTAATTAGATTTTTATTTACTTCTTCACGAAAATTTGTTTTTTGGCGTTATTAAATAAATTTGTTCCCGTTCAGTAAATCGAAATATTTCAGTTATTCGATTGATGCCAACCTTTTTAATATCTTCATGCCTAATTTGTTTCATTTATATTAAATTGATCATTTTGAAGTTTTCGTTTTTCAGAATGTGTTAAAGCATTACAAAATCACGTTTTAATTAATATCTCAGCCCGAGATAAAACAATTTATTGCTTTTATAACAATATTTTCTATCAACTTGCGTAAACTGCAATTTGTTTAAATTGTAGGAAATCACGAGGACTTAAAAAATAAAAAGTGCATCGGAGCTTTTTTCTCAATAATCATGAAAAAATTATTTTCAAACAACAACAAATTATTTTAACTTACTATAACTTCTTTTTTATTTGTTTAAACAATTTTTGTGTTCTATATAACATAATAGTAAATGTTATTATGAATAAATATGTTTTATTTTTTTCTGTACTGGGTGCCGAGATATTCGCGAAAGATAAGAAAATGACACAAAACACATTTTACCAATAACTTTTGTAAAAAAAAGTTGTCAGGTGGTGCAAATTTGGTTTCAAGCCTTTCTCATAATGTCCCTATCGATATTAAAAAAAAATAGACCATGCCTCTGCGCCCAAGGTCAGGCTCTTATTCATGACGCTTTGACATGACTTATACATTCTCAACTTTTATCTGAATTCCATTCAAATGACCACTCATAAAGGAAGCCTCATCGTTGGCCTGGGCCATAACTTTATATTTTATGTTATATTTTTCCAATTGACCTGTAACTAATTGAAGCGAATCTTCTGCTGTTCGCGCAGAACTTACATCATGGATTTTCTAATTAAAGTAATACCGAAACACAACGAACAATTGGGATTTCATTTGAATGTCAGAAGATTCATCAAGAATAATAGCAACAAAATAAAGCTATTTAATTTTTGCAGAGGTATGACATGTTTAAAAGCACAAAAACTGCTTTGATCAAATCATTTTGCCATTGAGGTACCTTTAAAACCCCTTGCCGTTTCGTATTGTTTAAATACAATTAAAAATTTAATAGTTTTCTCGGTTTAAAAACGAAACAGATTAATTTTGGCCTCTAAAAAATTAAAATTTAAAAAAATCAATATAAGCACCACCCTTAGATACCTTGATACAAACAAATTAAAAAAAAAAACAAGATCACACCATCGTCCTTCAGAGTATCAAAAATATCTATATTTATTCATATCCAGTCAAATACGAAATATATGTATATACTTAATTAATTTCACACTGATTTTAGATCTTAGGATTTATGTTTATTTCGTACTAAACTTTTGAGATTTAGTATCTAACTTAATGTCGCCAGATATTAAAGGCCAATCAAATAACAACACAAATAATCAGACCCTTTCCTTCCTTGTTTTTTCTACTGCATACAAGCAAGAGAACGCACACAAAATTTACCTGCTACTGCTACTATATGAGTATACCTACTCCTCTTTCATTCAACCTGATGTCTCTCTTGTTTTATCGCACTTTTTTGCGCTAACGCTTTCATATTATTTAGCTGGGCTTTGCTTAGGACATGTTGTAGCCAAACGATGTTGTATTGTATAAATTGTATTGAATTTGTTAGCGCAAATTTTCGCGCTATAAATGCTTCAAGGGATATATTTTTGCATGAGAGTTTTGTGTTGCGTTTGTTTAGTAAATATGATTTCAGAATAGGAATGTGGGTAGGTTAAGTAGTTTTGTGTATTTATGTCAATGGTGTTATATTGTAGGAAATTTGGTATCGCAAATTTTAACGCTAAGGTATACCTACTTTTAGTATGGTAGTTTTGTGTTGTGTTTAGGAAAGTATGATTTGAAAATTACGTTTTCAATATAAAATGTACATCATAGTACTCGTAGTATTTATTTATTTAAATTCTTGGTTTAGCGGCGATAAACCTGCTAACTGAGAGGAATCGCCACTGCTTTCCACAATCCAATAGTTCAGCTTTGCACACTTTCATAATCGAAAATAAACTGTGTCTCGCTCACCGTGAACACTCCCTTATATACTCAAATTAGTTGTTCTCGAAAGTTCTTGTCTTGGAATGTTCTAGATGTTTGGAATAAGGGGAAATACATTTGACATTGGAAAAGAGCTTTTTGTTTCTTCCATAAATTAGATATGCAGTTTTCCAACAGATGGCGCTGTAGTAGTATAAAGCTCTGTTCGCAACATTGCCCCCTTCTTAAGATTGTTCGTCCCGAACAATTCTATCTCCAGATTCGCCACTGTATCGGTGCAGTCGATCGCTATGCACAACTTTTAACTTTCCTCTTGACCCTCTCTGAATTCGGTAAACGACATCATTGATTTTCGTGACGACAATATAAGGGCCTTCCCAGTTTTGTTGAAGCTTCGGCGACAATCCCTTTTGACGATGTGGATTATACAGCCATACACGATCTCCTACTTGGAATCCTGTCGTGTTTGCTCTTGTGTCGTACCTTGTCTTCATTCGATCGCTGTAAGCGCTCATTCTAGTCCTGGTCCTTTCGTGGATGTCGATTAGCCTCTCTTGTAGGTCACTCACGTAATCCCTTGTTTCCTTAGACTCTTGTGGTGGATGTCCAAACCTTATCTCACTAGGCAGCCGTATGCTTCTTCCAAACAGGATTTCAGATGGCGTTTGTCCTGTTGAGCTATGTATTGCACTTCGGTAGGCCATCAAAAATAGTGGTATGTGCCTATCCCAGTTTCTTTGGTAGTCGCCTACGACTTTAGTGAGGTGTTCTTTTAAGGTCCTGTTGAATCTGTCGACCATTCCATCAGATTGCGGGTGAAGTGGTGTAGTTCTCGTTTTCTTAATGCCAAGGAACGCGCAGACCTCTTGGAATATGTTCGACTCGAAGTTCCTTCCTTGGTCGGAATGAAGTTCCATAGGCACACCAAACCTGCTTACCCAGTTAGACACAATCTGGTCGGCCACGGTCTTGGCTTCTTGGTTCGGAATAGCGTATGCCTCAGGCCATTTGCTGAAGTAATCCATTACCACCAGAATGTATTTGTTTCCAGCATTCGTTTCCGGAAATGGGCCAGCCACATCAACAGCAATCCTTTCAAACGGTGAGCCGACATTATATTGCATCATTTTTCCTTGCAGTTTTCTACCAGGTCCTTTGGTTGCAGCACAAGCGTCACAATTTCGGCACCACTTTTTAACGTCGTCTCTTGCATGCAACCAGTAGAATCGTTGCCTCACCTTTTCTAAAGTCTTATTGACTCCCAAATGGCCTCAGGAAGTTGGTTCTTACTCGTTTCTCTGTTGGAAAACTTGTTCGGGAAGTAACACTGGTGTTCTTGTTACCTTGTTTTGAGTTTGAAACTCCGTGTCCACAATGTTGACAAGCTCTTCTTGGTGGTAATCGACATTGACGATGTAAATGTCCGGTCTTGTTGCAATTCCAGCATTTTGTAAGTCCGTTTCGTTGGTTCCTTTGGGCATTCGTTCTTTGGTATGAGCATTCTTCAACAATGGCTTCTCTAAGTCGATGTACTCCGTGAGAAGCTTGCTCAGCTGCTTCCATTGTCAAGGCAAACGCTAATGTTTCAGAAAGCTTTCGTTTTCCAGCAGTTCGCACGGCCCTTTGAAGATGTATGTCGGAAATGGCGCGAACAAATGCCTCAACTGCAAACTGGTTACGGATTTCTTCTCCAACATCTGGATATGCAAGATGAACAAGCCTTTCAATGTCTGCTTGTAGCTGTTGTAGAGTTTCGCCCCTCTTCTGAACTCTGGAATAGAGTCGTACCTTGAAGACTTCTTTCATATGGCTATTGCCAAAGCGTTTGTCTATAGCCTCAACCAAGTAATTAAAGTCGCCGCTCTTATCCGCTGGTATGGTTAGCAATAACTCAGCAGCTGCTCCTCTAAGAGCAAGGGTTAGAGCTATACACTTGTCAGCCTCATCCCAGCCATTTGCTGTAGAAGCTGCCTCAAATTGCTTCTTGTATATTGACCAAGAAGTTTGTCCATCAAAGGTTGGAGGTTGCATCTCCTTTTTCCTCAAGGTTTCTCCAGAACTTTCCCGAATCTTTATGTTTCGAACACGGTCTAACTCTTTTGAAAACGTCTCCATTTTGTTGTCGACTAGCAATGAAACACGTTCATCTAACACTTTTGAAAACGTCTCCATTTTGTTGTCGACTTGATTCTCCAGCAATGAAACACGTCCATCAAGTGCAGATACATTATTCTCGATGTTAACAAGCTTGCCTTCTAGCATTTTTCTCTGCTCTTCGAGAAGGTCTATTTGTTCGCTATGCTGTTTTTTCTGCTCATTTCTTTGCTGTTCGAGACGTTCGAGAACATTCTTTCGTTCGTTTTTCTGCTCATTTCGTTGCTCTTCGAGACGTTCGAGAACATTCTTTTGTTCGTTTTTCTGCTCATTTCGTTGCTCTTCGAGACGTTCGAGAACATTCTTTTGTTCGTTTTTCTGTTCATTAAAACGTTCGTTTTGTTCATTTCGTTGCTCTTCGAAACGTTGAAGCAGAAGACTAATCATATTTGAAACATCTACATTTTTACTTACGTCTGCTTCCTCATCGTCAGCTTCAAAGACGAAAATGTCCGGGTCTTCATTTTGTTGTTTCAAATATTCGGCCAAACGCAGAACAAGCTCATTTTTCGATCCTGCTCTAGAAAGTTCTCGCTTGCCTAATTCACTTTTCAGCTCATTACAGTTGAGCTCTTTCAATAACTTGCTCATTTTTTTTTTTATTATTTTTTTTTTCCCGCACACTTCACTGCACAATAAGTTTTATTCCACTTTTCTGACACCAATGTAATATTTTTGCTAGGTTCGTTAAATAAAACTTATTACTGTTTCTAATATTTCTTCTTTATTTACACTTTTCAAATCAAAACAATAAATCTCAATTTATAATCAACTCTAATACTTTTATTCCAACTTAAATCCACTTCTTTAATTACACTTTCCACAATCCAATAGTTCAGCTTTGCACACTTTCATAATCGAAAATAAACTGTGTCTCGCTCACCGTGAACACTCCCTTATATACTCAAATTAGTTGTTCTCGAAAGTTCTTGTCTTGGAATGTTCTAGATGTTTGGAATAAGGGGAAATACATTTGACATTGGAAAAGAGCTTTTTGTTTCTTCCATAAATTAGATATGCAGTTTTCCAACAGATGGCGCTGTAGTAGTATAAAGCTCTGTTCGCAACAATATATAAGCCTAAATTCTTCACAAAAATTTTACAAAAGGGTAGCAATCTAGTTTAATTTAATGTTAATTTATTTAAATTTGCGTTGTAATTGCAAAAATGAGAGAAATTTGAGAAAATAAATTGGTCGTAGCAATCATATTGCAATTTGCGACGACCAATTTATTTTCTCAAATTTCTCTCATTTTAGCAATTACAACGCAAATTTTAATAAATTAACCTTAAATTAAACTGGATTTCTACCCTTTCCTTAAATTTTTGATAAGAATTTAGGCTTATATATGTATGTTTTAAATCCCATTTTTTTTTTATTCGTTGGTCGTTGGTCGCTCTCATGTGAATAGTCCTTAACTTTAAACATAAAAACGACGAAATTTTAGGCAGGGTAAACTGATGTTAAAGTCGAAATTTATTACATTACGGGGTAAGCAGTAATGTCATCAACAGAATCTGAAAGGATTCTATGAATGAATGTCGGTTAATTTTCTTTGCTTTTTCAGTGAATTTAAGTTAGAAGTTAGTTTAGAATATGTTAATAAGGAGCCACACTTAAAAGATGTTTTCATGAAGGAGGGCTAACAGAAGTTATGTGGATGAATCGCTTCCCATAGGGGGTTTCAGAAGTTTTTGGGCCAACGATTGACAAAACTAAGTGCTTAGTTGGCTTTGAGAATTAAATCTTTAATGCGTGTCAGGGAGTTATCTTCTCGGTTGCATTATATGCCAAGGTCGCGAATCAACCCTACTGTGAATATTATTATTATGATTATGGAGACGATAAAGACAGGAAGGGCATTTGATGGGATTACGAGAAAAAGCGATTTATTGGTATTTAAGCAATGTCTTTGTAGCTCCAAGCAATTTTCGATTCACAAAATTGAGACTCACGTGTTGAAGATATGGTTTTGAAAAACTTTCCACCGTGTTTGGTGACCTTTCTAAGAATAGGTTGCCCTTTTTATGTGAGGATGAATTTTATTTAAAAACAGGTAAAATATTACAAAAAAGCGTTTTGAAAATAATGGTATGTTGTTAAAACTTGGCTTAAATGTTTCATTTGTCATAAAAATAACTGCTGAAAGAGCGCCTCTTTAAAGGGTAGAAAAAGGCTGCAATTTTTACCAAAAAAACATTAAATCTTACCGCTGAATCTAATAAAAAGAAAACAATAGAACGTCTTGATTGTATCCAAGTACCAGAAATTTTGATGATCAAAAAGAATCTTAATAATAAATTAATAAAATCAAAAAAAAAAAAAAAAAATTGAGAGTGTCGGAACTCACGGTTAAGATGTGTAAACATCAAAGTTTGTTCGAGTGCCGAGTTTTTTTTTTTGAAACTGTATGATGAAATGGACAGACAAAATATTTGTTTTATTTTGTCTGTTCATTTACTCGGAGAAAATAACACTAAATTCAAAGAAATTCGTAAAAACACAATTTTGCCGAAAAAAACTCAAGATCGCATAGTCCTCTCGCCACTCCGTCGATGTTAAAATAAAAGATTGAAGATGAATGCTTGATGTGTGTATATGCAATTTCAACCGAAATTTACTAATAGATTGCACGTGCTTGTCCTGTATTTGAACAATGTCTGGCTTATCTCAAATTTATTTGACAATCATGGCATGACGAACATTTGATGGGTGAAAAAAGAGCGTTTACAATCGGCAAACTTCTCATTAGAATTTTGACCATGGATGGCGGTACAACATGCTTGACGAACATGCGTTCGCATTCTAAAATATTCTTATCATACGGCGAAAATGTTAAAACATTTTTTGTTTGACAAGCCAAATGGAGCGTTCACCTTATCAAAACTAAAATAATAACACCGTTATTGTCAAACATGTATTTGCGAATGTGAACACCCCTAAGGCTAGGCGCGCACATTAAATTATAAGTTTCAAAATTGTTTGGTTGCTTATAGAAAACAGATGAACTATTTGGTTGAATGTCCGTGCAGGTGCATATAATTATATGTAACTCAAGATATCGAACTCATTTTAGGCGATCGTTTAGTTTGTGTCAAAACACAAACTTTTTAATTGCTCGAACCAAGCAGTTGCAACTGGTTGGTTGCTACAATGAAACTTGTGAAAACAGCTGAACTATTTGGTTGAATATCCGCGCAGGTGCATATAATTATATATTACACAAAATAGCGGACTAATTTTAGGCAATCGTGTAGTTTAGTTACTTACTTACTTTTTAGCTACTCAAACCAAACAGTTGTGAAACTAAAAATTCAAAGTGCGCGCCTAGCCTAATCCAATCTTCGGTAAGGTAGTTTGCTACACGGAATGTGTTACCGTAACGTTTAACCGTAACGGGTTACACGGGACGTATAAGTTTTACCCACGTTTTCAATTCACTTTACCGCCGGCAAAGATGTTTACACATCAAAAACTTTTTGTTTTATTAAAAATCAATTTCGACAGGGGGTTCCTGTGTGAATAGTTCTATTGCTGAACTTAACTATTGCTGGGAGAAAATAATGTTTCCATAGCCATCTCGATGGCAGAAGATGTTAACAATTTGGTGTCGTTTGGGTCAGAGTTATTGGTGTGAAAAACACTTTCTTTGAATTTTTTGTTTTGTGTTATTAGCAAACTATAAATTGATTACATCAGCTATTGTTTCAATAAATTGAGAAAACCTTAGTTCAGTTTTTTTGATGAATGTGCCATTAATGGATAATGGCATGGGTGGCTTGGTCGACAAAAGACAGATTTATTTTTCCAAAGCAATAAATTCAACCGGGTTGCTTGTACTCGACAGTCAAGATCGGAGGCTAATGAGAATACCATACGCTACCGTTTCAGTTCTACAACCGAAGAATTTGTGAGTATGGAAAAAATGTTTCAAAAGTGGATTAGAAGAGTGAAAGAAGAGATTTGTTTATGAAATTAAAAAAATGTGTCGGAGAAAAAACGGTCACTAGCATTTATTTTTTGAATATCAGACTTAAAACCGTCCAGAAAACTCGAATTGAATAGTTGAAAAAGGTTACTTCTAATCCAATGAAAGAGAAACCAAATGCACGGATTTTCGATAAGAGAGCTTCGTGCCAAACTCTTTCAAATGCTTTCGAATGTTATGAATGATATTAACATACTGTAATATTTTTCCAAGGTTCGTTAAATAAAACTTATTACTCTTTCTAATATTTCTTCTTTATTTTTACTTTCCAAATCACAACAATAAATCTCAATTTATAATCAACTCCAATACTTTTAATTAAACTTAAATCACACTTCTTTAATTCCACAATCCAATAGTTCAGCTTTGCACACTTTCATAATCGAAAATCAACTGTGTCCCGCTCACGGTGAACACTCCCTTTTATACTCAAACCAGTTGTTCTAGAAGGTTCTTGTCCAGAAGGGGAAATTCTTATGGGGGTAGAATGTTCTAGTACTTTGGAATTAGGGGAAATTTAGATGCGATGGAAAAGAGCTTTTTGTTTTGTTCCCTCACAAAGCAGATATGTAATTCCCAACAGATGGCGCTGTAGGAGTATAAAGCTCTGTTCGCAACATTGCCCCCTTCTTAAGATTGTTCGTCCCGAACAACTCTATCACCAGCTTCGGCACTGTATCGGTGCAGTCGATCGCTATGCACAACTTTTAGCTTTCCTCTTAACCCTCTTTGAATTCGGTAAACGACATCATTGATTTTCGTGACGACAGTATAAGGGCCTTCCCAGTTTTGTTGAAGCTTCGGCGACAATCCCTTTTGACGATGTGGATTATACAGCCATACACGATCTCCTACTTGGAATCCTGTCGTGTTTGCTCTTGTGTCGTACCTTGTCTTCATTCGATCGCTGTAAGTGCTCATTCTAGTCCTGGTCCTTTCGTGGATGCCGATTAGCCTCTCTTTTAGGTCACTCACGTAATCCCCTGTTTCCTGAGACTCTTGTGGTGGGTGTCCAAACCTTATCTCACTAGGCAGGCGTATGCTTTTTCCGAACAGGATTTCAGATGGTGTTTGTCCTGTTGAGCTATGTACTGCACTTCGATAGGCCATCAAAAATTGTGGTATGTGCCTGTCCCAGCTTCTTTGGTAGTCGCCTACGACCTTAGTGAGGTGCTCTTTTAAGGTCCTGTTAAATCTCTCGACCATTCCATCAGATTGCGGGTGAAGTGGTGTGGTTCTCGTTTTCTTAATGCCAAGGAACGCGCAGACCTCTTGGAATATGTTCGACTCGAAGTTCCTTCCTTGGTCGGAATGAAGTTCCATAGGCACACCGAACCTGCTTACCCAGTTAAACACAATCTGGTCGGCCACGGTCTTGGCTTCTTGGTTCGGAATAGCGTATGCCTCAGGCCATTTGCTGAAGTAGTCCATTACCACCAGAATGTATTTGTTTCCAGCATTCGTTTCCGGAAATGGGCCAGCCACATCAACAGCAATCCTTTCAAATGGTGAGCCGACATTATATTGCATCATTTTTCCTTGCAGTTTTCTACCAGGTCCTTTGGTTGCAGCACAAGCGTCACAATTTCGGCACCACTTTTCAACGTCGTCTCTTGCATGCAACCAATAGAATCGTTGCCTCACCTTTTCTAAAGTCTTATTGACTCCCAAATGGCCTCCTGAAGGTCCATCATGCATCTCTCGAAGAACCTCTTTGATTTTCGATTGAGGTAACACAAGCTGCATCACATAGGATTTACCATCAGCGGACTCCCATTTTCGCCGAAGAACACCTTCTTGCACATGAAGTGAGTCCCATTGTGCCCAATAGGCCTTTAAAACTGGACTCCTATCGGAAATGTCATTCCATGCGGGTTTTTCTTCATGTTCCTTCCATGCGAGAAGAGGTTCAATGTCGGGGTCTTCTTGTTGAGCAGATCTTATTTCTTCATTGCTCCATTCACAAATGGGGTCAGCCCTTATTCGCAGAGTGTTGATGGCGACCATGCGTTTGTTGCCATTTGACGTTGCCTCGACAGTCAGACTTTTATTGTTTCGTTTGGTCTGAGAAACCTGGATGGTGTTTCTGGGGCCATCAGTACCAGAAACCAGCTTCTGCTCCTCGAAGTTGGTTCTTACTCGTTTCTCTGTTGGAAAACTTGTTCGGGAAGTAACACTGGTGTTCTTGTTACCTTGTTTTGAGTTTGAAACTCCGTGTCCACAATGTTGACAAGCTCTTCTTGGTGGTAATCGACATTGACGCTGTAAATGTCCGGTCTTGTTGCAATTCCAGCATTTTGTAAGTCCGTTTCGTTGGTTCCTTTGGACATTCGTTCTTTGGCATGAGCATTCTTCAACAATGGCTGCTCTAAGTCGATGTACTCCATGAGAAGCTTGCTCAGCTGCTTCCATTGTCAAGGCAAATGCTAATGTTTCAGAAAGCGTTCGTTTTCCAGCAGTTCGCACGGCCCTTTGAAGATGTATGTCGGAAATGGCGCGAACAAATGCCTCAACTGCAAACTGGTTACGGATTTCTTCTCCAACATCTGGATATGCAAGATGAACAAGCCTTTCAATGTCTGCTTGTAGCTGTTGTAGAGTTTCGCCCCTCTTCTGAACTCTGGAATAGAGTCGTACCTTGAAGACTTCTTTCATATGGCTATTGCCAAAGCGTTTGTCTATAGCCTCAACCAAGTAATTAAAGTCGCCGCTCTTATCCGCTGGTATGGTTAGCAATAACTCAGCAGCTGCTCCTCTAAGAGCAAGGGTTAGAGCTATACACTTGTCAGCCTCATCCCAGCCATTTGCTGTAGAAGCTGCCTCAAATTGCTTCTTGTATATTGACCAAGAAGTTTGTCCATCAAAGGTTGGAGGTTGCATCTCCTTTTTCCTCGAGGTTTCTCCAGAACTTTCCCGAATCTTTATGTTTCGAACACGGTCTAACTCTTTTGAAAACGTCTCCATTTTGTTGTCGACTAGCAATGAAACACGTTCATCTAACACTTTTGAAAACGTCTCCATTTTGTTGTCGACTTGATTCTTCAGCAATGAAACACGTCCATCAAGTGCAGATACATTCTTCTCGATGTTAACAAGCTTTCCTTCTAGCATGTTTCTCTGCTCTTCGAGAAGGTCCTTTTGTTCGCTATGCTGTTTATCAAGGCGTTCGAGAATATTCTTTTGTTCATTTCGTTGCTCTTCGAGACGTTCGAGAACATTCTTTTGTTCATTCTTTTGTTCATTTCGTTGCTCTTCGAGACGTTCGAGAACATTCTTTTGTTCATTCTTCTGTTCATTTCGTTGCTCTTCGAGACGTTCGAGAACATTCTTTTGTTCATTTCGTTGCTCTTCGAGACGTTCGAGAACATTCTTTTGTTGCTGAAGCAGAAGACTAATCATATTTGAAACATCTACATTTTTACTTACGTCTGCTTCCTCAGCGTCAGTTTCAAAGACGAAGATGTCCGGGTCTTCATTTTGCTGTTTCAAATATTCGGCCAAACGCAGAACAAGCTCATTTTTCGATCCTGCTCTAGAAAGTTCTCGCTTGCCTAATTCACTTTTCAGCTCATTACAGTTGAGCTCTTTTAGTAACTTGCTCATTTTTTTTATTTTACTATTTTTTTTTCCACACTTCACTGCACAATAAGTTTTATTCCACTTTTCTGACACCAATGTAATATTTTTGCTAGGTTCGTTAAATAAAACTTATTACTCTTTCTAATATTTCTTCTTTATTTTTACTTTCCAAATCACAACAATAAATCTCAATTTATAATCAACTCCAATACTTTTAATTAAACTTAAATCACACTTCTTTAATTCCACAATCCAATAGTTCAGCTTTGCACACTTTCATAATCGAAAATCAACTGTGTCCCGCTCACCGTGAACACTCCCTTTTATACTCAAACCAGTTGTTCTAGAAGGTTCTTGTCCAGAAGGGGAAATTCTTATGGGGGTAGAATGTTCTAGTACTTTGGAATTAGGGGAAATTTAGATGCGATGGAAAAGAGCTTTTTGTTTTGTTCCCTCACAAAGCAGATATGTAATTCCCAACAGATGGCGCTGTAGGAGTATAAAGCTCTGTTCGCAACAATACATTTTTCTACTAAGTAACCACATACGATTAAGCATTCCCATAGCAGAGCGGCTATTTCAACTGAGCAATGTTTGAAAAAGCTGCGATAAAACAGTGATAAGGAAGATACATTTCGACGAAATTCCAACGAAATAAGTATTTCCGTCGCCTATAAGTTTTAAAGCTCTCTTCTGGGGTGGAATCGCCTTAAGGTGATAGTTGATTATCAACTTTTTAATTGTCATTTTCACTATAGCTGTCTCTATCATATCAATAAAGAAATATAGAGAGAGCGATTGTCCAAATGACAATCAATTAATTTAGTGATCACTTTACTCTTACGGGATACGGGCCCTGGATTTTAATCAGTAGGTGGAGTGATGTTTTGGATGCGCCTCACGTTTTGGGCGTAAGTATGCTTTATAAATAGTTGTCAGATCAGAAGGGAGAAAAAAGTTCTTAAATCGTTTGACAAAATTTAGGCATTTTGCAGTATTTTAAGAAATATCTGATATGTGATCGTTCCACAAAAGTTGTTCAGTAACGCACAGACCAAGGATCGAAAGCTTTTCAGTTTCCTCGATTTAAGTTGCATTCATTTTTAATTGCAAAACGGTATATTCTGCTGTTGCAACTCTACATGCGAAAAGGAGGGAAGTGAGTCAGGAAAGGAGTATGAAAAACTAAGGGTGCTGTCATCAGCGAAGCAGTTTAGTAGATCACCATCAGATTAATTAAGAAATGGGGCACATCATTTATTTGATGAATTTCAGACTTGAAAAACAACTTGTATTGTACGGTCAGAAAGCTAATTGTTAATCCAGCGAAAAGTATGTATTTTCGATTAGAGAGCTTGATGCCAAATTCTATCAAATGCTTTAAGAGCAGCAATTTTGTTTTCTCCAAAGCAATGTAAGGATTCATTCCATTTTTCGGTGAGAAAAGCCATTAAATCACCAGTGGATCTATGGCATTGGTTGCGCAAATGCTTCCTTACATCTAGAGTGAAAATCGCCTTAACAATAGGAACGGTTACGAAGCTTATACGCAGTGGTTAAACCAAAGTTGAAGAACACATTTTCAAGACAAATTGTGATATACCATCGGAGCCAGCAGATTTTCGAATATCAAGATCTGTTAGTACTCTACGGGTAAGTCCTCAAGTAGAGGTGGAACCCTGTCGTAACATATTATTCTGGACGCCTGGTATGTCAAGTATGTAGGTGTTTAAAGATATTGTAATATTTTTGCTAGGTTCGTTAAATAAAACTTATTACTGTTTCTAATATTTCTTCTTTATTTACACTTTTCGAATCAAAACAATAAATCTCAATTTATAATCAACTCTAATACTTTTATTCCAACTTAAATCCACTTTTTTAATTACACTTTCCACAATCCAATAGTTCAGCTTTGCACACTTTCATAATCGAAAATAAACTGTGTTCCGCTCACCGTGAACACTCCCTTTTATACTCAAACCAGTTGTTCTAGAAGGTTCTTGTCCAGAAGGGGAAATTCTTATGGGGGTAGAATGTTCTAGTACTTTGGAATTAGGGGAAATTTAGATGCGATGGAAAAGAGCTTTTTGTTTTGTTCCCTCACAAAGCAGATATGTAATTCCCAACAGATGGCGCTGTAGGAGTATAAAGCTCTGTTCGCAACATTGCCCCCTTCTTAAGATTGTTCGTCCCGAACAACTCTATCATCAGCTTCGGCACTGTATCGGTGCAGTCGATCGCTATGCACAACTTTTAGCTTTCCTCTTAACCCTCTTTGAATTCGGTAAACGACATCATTGATTTTCGTGACGACAGTATAAGGGCCTTCCCAGTTTTGTTGAAGCTTCGGCGACAATCCCTTTTGACGATGTGGATTATACAGCCATACACGATCTCCTACTTGGAATCCTGTCGTGTTTGCTCTTGTGTCGTACCTTGTCTTCATTCGATCGCTGTAAGTGCTCATTCTAGTCCTGGTCCTTTCGTGGATGCCGATTAGCCTCTCTTTTAGGTCACTCACGTAATCCCCTGTTTCCTGGGACTCTTGTGGTGGGTGTCCAAACCTTATCTCACTAGGCAGGCGTATGCTTTTTCCGAACAGGATTTCAGATGGTGTTTGTCCTGTTGAGCTATGTACTGCACTTCGATAGGCCATCAAAAATAGTGGTATGTGCCTATCCCAGTTTCTTTGGTTGTCGCCTACGACCTTAGTGAGGTGCTCTTTTAACGTCCTGTTGAATCTCTCGACCATTCCATCAGATTGCGGGTGAAGTGGTGTGGTTCTCGTTTTCTTAATGCCAAGGAACGCGCACACCTCTTGGAATATGTTCGACTCAAAGTTCCTTCCTTGGTCAGAATGGAGCTCCATAGGCACACCGAACCTGCTTACCCAGTTAGACACAATCTGGTCGGCCACGGTCTTGGCTTCTTGGTTCGGGATAGCGTATGCCTCAGGCCATTTGCTGAAGTAATCCATTAGCACCAGAATGTATTTGTTTCCATCATTCGTTTCCGGAAATGGGCCAGCTACATCAACAGCAATCCTTTCAAACGGTGAGCCAACATTATATTGCATCATTTTTCCTTGCAGTTTTCTACCAGGGCCTTTGGTTGCAGCACAAGCGTCACAATTTCGGCACCACTTTTCAACGTCGTCTCTTGCATGCAACCAGTAGAATCGTTGTCTCACTTTTTCTAACGTCTTGTTGACTCCCAAATGGCCTCCTGAAGGTCCATCATGCATTTCTCGAAGAACCTCTTTAATTTTTGATTGAGGTAACACAAGCTGCATCACATAGGATTTACCATCAGCGGACTCCCATTTACGCCGAAGAACACCTTCTCGCACATGAAGTGAGTCCCATTGTGCCCAATAGGCCTTTAAAACTGGACTCCTATCGGAAATGTCATTCCATGCGGGTTTTTCTTCATGTTCTTTCCATGCGAGAAGAGGTTCAATGTCGGGGTCTTCTTGTTGAGCAGATCTTATTTCCTCATTGCTCCATCCACAAATGGGGTCAGCCCTTATTCGCAAAATGTTGATGGATTCCTTTTCTTCTTGTCGCCTACAATGCTTGCAGTCTATTTTACAAGGCCTTCGGGATAGCGCGTCGGCATTTGAGTGCAGCTTTCATTTCGGTGTTGGATTTCGTAATCGTAAGTCTGCAGTCTTTCTATCCACCTTGCGACTTGTCCTTCTGGGTTCTTGAAGTTCAGCAACCAGTTAAGAGCACCATGATCGGTTCGTAGAAGAAACTTCTGTCCATAGATGTATTTATGGAAGTGTTTCGTTGCCAAGATGAGTGCCAAGAGTTCTCTTCTGGTCACACAGTAGTTTCTTTCGGTCTTTGACAGTACTTTGCTGAAATAGGCGACAACCTTTTCTTCGCCATTGTGCACTTGTGACAGAACAGCGCCGACTCCTACGTTGCTTGCATCAGCATCAATGATAAAAGGCTTGCCTGGAGTCGGATAGATCAGCACCGGAGCATTGCATAGACGGTATTTCAGTTCTTGGAAGGCTTTTTCACACTCACCTGACCATTTAAACTGCTTGTTCTTTTCCGTAAGCTGATGCAAACTCTTCGCAATTCCGGCAAAGTTCTTAACAAAACGTCTGTAATAAGTAGCAAGACCAAGAAAACTTCGTAGTTGATGTTTGTCCTGTGGTGTTGGCCAATTTTTGACGGTGTCAACTTTTTCAGGATCAGTCTTGACTCCTTGGGACGAGATGATATGTCCCAAATACTTTACTTCAGTCTGGAACAGTGCACATTTTTCTGGGTTCAGTTTAAGGTTAGCCTCTCGAAGTCTCTGGAACACACCCTTTAGGTTCTTACAGTGTTGGTCGTATGTCTTTCCATAAACGATAACATCATCCAAGTAGACAAGACAAGTTTTCCACGTCAGACCTTGAAGGACACACTCCATCAAACGCTCAAATGTTGCCGGAGCGTTGCAAAGACCAAATGGCATCACGTTGAACTGCCACAGCCCATTACCTGTGGAGAACGCTGTCTTTTCTCGGTCTTCAGGGTGAATTTCAACTTGCCAATATCCACTTTTCAAGTCCAGTGTTGAAAACCAGTGTGCTCCTTCCATCGCATCTAAGGTGTCACTAATTCTTGGCAGGGGGTAGCTGTCTTTCTTGGTTACGTCATTCAACCTTCGGTAGTCAACACAAAACCGTGTACTTCCGTCCTTCTTTTTGACTAGGACCACTGGTGACGCCCAAGGACTTTTGGAGTTCTCAATCAAACCATCCTTCTTCATGGTGGTAATCATTTCCTCAGCTTCACCTTGTTTGGCCAGTGGCAGACGTCTTGCGGGCTGACGAATGGGCCTTGCATCTCCTGTGTTTATTCGATGCTGCACCATTTGTGTCCTTCCATATTTTCCGTTTGGTGAAGCGAAAATGTCAGCATACTCGTTCAGAAGGCTTTCTGCCGTTTTAACCTGACGTTGGTCTAGGTTAGATGAATTAAGTATCTTTGCCTTGATGCTATTGAGCTCCTCAGGGTTTAATGTCGTTCTCGGTGTTTCAGCGTCAATTCGTGTTATGGCTGCGACAGATTCGCACTTACCGATAACTTCTCCTTTCACTAACTTCACATCGTACGGTTTGGTGTTGAGTATCCGTACGGGGACCATATTGTTCTTCGGAGCCACAAGTGTCTTCCCAATGATGACGTTTTGGGAAGAACAATCTGGGCCTGGTTCCACCATTAGGTATCGATGGCGTCCACACTCACCTTCTACTCTTGTCCAAACGAATACCTCAGAAGAAGTAGGAATAATCACATCTTCTTTGATGACAGTCCTTAGAGTTGTTGTTTCTTCGTGCCCATAAATCATTGGAATCTCTGTATTCTGGTATTTGAGTACCTGGTTCCCAATATCCAAAATTACTCGATGTTCTTTCATGAAGTCCATGCCTATGATGCATTCGTCACATATATCTGCCACCAAAAATTTGTGTGAGAATTCTAGATCTGCAATTCGAATTCTAAGTCGGATTTCCCCATAAACCCTAGCTGCTTCTCCTGTGGCAGTTCTTAGACGGTAACTATTGGTGTTGTGTAGCCAATTCAGGTGAACTAGGTCTTGACGCACAATGGAGGCTGTGGCACCGGTGTCGATGGTGACCACACGTTTGTTGCCATTTAAAGTTGCCTCGACAGTCAGACTTCTATTGTCTCGCTTAGTTTGAGAGACCTGGATGGTGTTTCTGGGGCCATCGATACCAGAAACCAGCTTCTGCCCCTCGAAGTTGGTTCTTACTCGTTTCCCTGTTGGGAAACTGTTCGGGAAGTAACACTGATGTTATTGTTACCTTGTTCTGGGGTTGAAACTCCGTGTCCACAATGTTGACAAGCTCTTCTTGGTGGTAATCGACATTGACGCTGTAAATGTCCGGTTTTGTTGCAATTCCAGCACTTTGCAAGTCCGTTTCGTTGGTTCCTTTGGACATCAGTTCTTTGGCATGAGCATTCTTCGACGATGGCTTCTCTAAGTCGATGTACTCCGTGAGAAGCTTGCTCAGCTGCTTCCATTGTCAAGGCAAACGCTAATGTTTCAGAAAGCTTTCGTTTTCCAGCAGTTCGCACGGCCCTTTGAAGATGTATGTCGGAAATGGCGCGAACAAATGCCTCAACTGCAAACTGGTTACGGATTTCTTCTCCAACATCTGGATATGCAAGATGAACAAGCCTTTCAATGTCTGCTTGTAGCTGTTGTAGAGTTTCGCCCCTCTTCTGAACTCTGGAATAGAGTCGTACCTTTAAGACTTCTTTCATATGGCTATTGCCAAAGCGTTTGTCTATAGCCTCAACCAAGTAATTAAAGTCGCCGCTCTTATCCGCTGGTATGGTTAGCAATAACTCAGCAGCTGCTCCTCTAAGAGCAAGGGTTAGAGCTATACACTTGTCAGCCTCATCCCAGCCATTTGCTGTAGAAGCTGCCTCAAATTGCTTCTTGTATATTGACCAAGAAGTTTGTCCATCAAAGGTTGGAGGTTGCATCTCCTTTTTCCTCGAGGTTTCTCCAGAACTTTCCCGAATCTTTATGTTTCGAACACGGTCTAACTCTTTTGAAAACGTCTCCATTTTGTTGTCGACTAGCAATGAAACACGTTCATCTAACACTTTTGAAAACGTCTCCATTTTGTTGTCGACTTGATTCTTCAGCAATGAAACACGTCCATCAAGTGCAGATACATTCTTCTCGATGTTAACAAGCTTTCCTTCTAGCATGTTTCTCTGCTCTTCGAGAAGGTCCTTTTGTTCGCTATGCTGTTTATCAAGGCGTTCGAGAATATTCTTTTGTTCATTTCGTTGCTCTTCGAGACGTTCGAGAACATTCTTTTGTTCATTCTTTTGTTCATTTCGTTGCTCTTCGAGACGTTCGAGAACATTCTTTTGTTCATTCTTCTGTTCATTTCGTTGCTCTTCGAGACGTTCGAGAACATTCTTTTGTTCATTTCGTTGCTCTTCGAGACGTTCGAGAACATTCTTTTGTTGCTGAAGCAGAAGACTAATCATATTTGAAACATCTACATTTTTACTTACGTCTGCTTCCTCAGCGTCAGTTTCAAAGACGAAGATGTCCGGGTCTTCATTTTGCTGTTTCAAATATTCGGCCAAACGCAGAACAAGCTCATTTTTCGATCCTGCTCTAGAAAGTTCTCGCTTGCCTAATTCACTTTTCAGCTCATTACAGTTGAGCTCTTTTAGTAACTTGCTCATTTTTTTTATTTTACTATTTTTTTTTCCACACTTCACTGCACAATAAGTTTTATTCCACTTTTCTGACACCAATGTAATATTTTTGCTAGGTTCGTTAAATAAAACTTATTACTCTTTCTAATATTTCTTCTTTATTTTTACTTTCCAAATCACAACAATAAATCTCAATTTATAATCAACTCCAATACTTTTAATTAAACTTAAATCACACTTCTTTAATTCCACAATCCAATAGTTCAGCTTTGCACACTTTCATAATCGAAAATCAACTGTGTCCCGCTCACCGTGAACACTCCCTTTTATACTCAAACCAGTTGTTCTAGAAGGTTCTTGTCCAGAAGGGGAAATTCTTATGGGGGTAGAATGTTCTAGTACTTTGGAATTAGGGGAAATTTAGATGCGATGGAAAAGAGCTTTTTGTTTTGTTCCCTCACAAAGCAGATATGTAATTCCCAACAGATGGCGCTGTAGGAGTATAAAGCTCTGTTCGCAACAATACATTTTTCTACTAAGTAACCACATACGATTAAGCATTCCCATAGCAGAGCGGCTATTTCAACTGAGCAATGTTTGAAAAAGCTGCGATAAAACAGTGATAAGGAAGATACATTTCGACGAAATTCCAACGAAATAAGTATTTCCGTCGCCTATAAGTTTTAAAGCTCTCTTCTGGGGTGGAATCGCCTTAAGGTGATAGTTGATTATCAACTTTTTAATTGTCATTTTCACTATAGCTGTCTCTATCATATCAATAAAGAAATATAGAGAGAGCGATTGTCCAAATGACAATCAATTAATTTAGTGATCACTTTACTCTTACGGGATACGGGCCCTGGATTTTAATCAGTAGGTGGAGTGATGTTTTGGATGCGCCTCACGTTTTGGGCGTAAGTATGCTTTATAAATAGTTGTCAGATCAGAAGGGAGAAAAAAGTTCTTAAATCGTTTGACAAAATTTAGGCATTTTGCAGTATTTTAAGAAATATCTGATATGTGATCGTTCCACAAAAGTTGTTCAGTAACGCACAGACCAAGGATCGAAAGCTTTTCAGTTTCCTCGATTTAAGTTGCATTCATTTTTAATTGCAAAACGGTATATTCTGCTGTTGCAACTCTACATGCGAAAAGGAGGGAAGTGAGTCAGGAAAGGAGTATGAAAAACTAAGGGTGCTGTCATCAGCGAAGCAGTTTAGTAGATCACCATCAGATTAATTAAGAAATGGGGCACATCATTTATTTGATGAATTTCAGACTTGAAAAACAACTTGTATTGTACGGTCAGAAAGCTAATTGTTAATCCAGCGAAAAGTATGTATTTTCGATTAGAGAGCTTGATGCCAAATTCTATCAAATGCTTTAAGAGCAGCAATTTTGTTTTCTCCAAAGCAATGTAAGGATTCATTCCATTTTTCGGTGAGAAAAGCCATTAAATCACCAGTGGATCTATGGCATTGGTTGCGCAAATGCTTCCTTACATCTAGAGTGAAAATCGCCTTAACAATAGGAACGGTTACGAAGCTTATACGCAGTGGTTAAACCAAAGTTGAAGAACACATTTTCAAGACAAATTGTGATATACCATCGGAGCCAGCAGATTTTCGAATATCAAGATCTGTTAGTACTCTACGGGTAAGTCCTCAAGTAGAGGTGGAACCCTGTCGTAACATATTATTCTGGACGCCTGGTATGTCAAGTATGTAGGTGTTTAAAGATATTGTAATATTTTTGCTAGGTTCGTTAAATAAAACTTATTACTGTTTCTAATATTTCTTCTTTATTTACACTTTTCGAATCAAAACAATAAATCTCAATTTATAATCAACTCTAATACTTTTATTCCAACTTAAATCCACTTTTTTAATTACACTTTCCACAATCCAATAGTTCAGCTTTGCACACTTTCATAATCGAAAATAAACTGTGTTCCGCTCACCGTGAACACTCCCTTTTATACTCAAACCAGTTGTTCTAGAAGGTTCTTGTCCAGAAGGGGAAATTCTTATGGGGGTAGAATGTTCTAGTACTTTGGAATTAGGGGAAATTTAGATGCGATGGAAAAGAGCTTTTTGTTTTGTTCCCTCACAAAGCAGATATGTAATTCCCAACAGATGGCGCTGTAGGAGTATAAAGCTCTGTTCGCAACATTGCCCCCTTCTTAAGATTGTTCGTCCCGAACAACTCTATCATCAGCTTCGGCACTGTATCGGTGCAGTCGATCGCTATGCACAACTTTTAGCTTTCCTCTTAACCCTCTTTGAATTCGGTAAACGACATCATTGATTTTCGTGACGACAGTATAAGGGCCTTCCCAGTTTTGTTGAAGCTTCGGCGACAATCCCTTTTGACGATGTGGATTATACAGCCATACACGATCTCCTACTTGGAATCCTGTCGTGTTTGCTCTTGTGTCGTACCTTGTCTTCATTCGATCGCTGTAAGTGCTCATTCTAGTCCTGGTCCTTTCGTGGATGCCGATTAGCCTCTCTTTTAGGTCACTCACGTAATCCCCTGTTTCCTGGGACTCTTGTGGTGGGTGTCCAAACCTTATCTCACTAGGCAGGCGTATGCTTTTTCCGAACAGGATTTCAGATGGTGTTTGTCCTGTTGAGCTATGTACTGCACTTCGATAGGCCATCAAAAATAGTGGTATGTGCCTATCCCAGTTTCTTTGGTTGTCGCCTACGACCTTAGTGAGGTGCTCTTTTAACGTCCTGTTGAATCTCTCGACCATTCCATCAGATTGCGGGTGAAGTGGTGTGGTTCTCGTTTTCTTAATGCCAAGGAACGCGCACACCTCTTGGAATATGTTCGACTCAAAGTTCCTTCCTTGGTCAGAATGGAGCTCCATAGGCACACCGAACCTGCTTACCCAGTTAGACACAATCTGGTCGGCCACGGTCTTGGCTTCTTGGTTCGGGATAGCGTATGCCTCAGGCCATTTGCTGAAGTAATCCATTAGCACCAGAATGTATTTGTTTCCATCATTCGTTTCCGGAAATGGGCCAGCTACATCAACAGCAATCCTTTCAAACGGTGAGCCAACATTATATTGCATCATTTTTCCTTGCAGTTTTCTACCAGGGCCTTTGGTTGCAGCACAAGCGTCACAATTTCGGCACCACTTTTCAACGTCGTCTCTTGCATGCAACCAGTAGAATCGTTGTCTCACTTTTTCTAACGTCTTGTTGACTCCCAAATGGCCTCCTGAAGGTCCATCATGCATTTCTCGAAGAACCTCTTTAATTTTTGATTGAGGTAACACAAGCTGCATCACATAGGATTTACCATCAGCGGACTCCCATTTACGCCGAAGAACACCTTCTCGCACATGAAGTGAGTCCCATTGTGCCCAATAGGCCTTTAAAACTGGACTCCTATCGGAAATGTCATTCCATGCGGGTTTTTCTTCATGTTCTTTCCATGCGAGAAGAGGTTCAATGTCGGGGTCTTCTTGTTGAGCAGATCTTATTTCCTCATTGCTCCATCCACAAATGGGGTCAGCCCTTATTCGCAAAATGTTGATGGATTCCTTTTCTTCTTGTCGCCTACAATGCTTGCAGTCTATTTTACAAGGCCTTCGGGATAGCGCGTCGGCATTTGAGTGCAGCTTTCATTTCGGTGTTGGATTTCGTAATCGTAAGTCTGCAGTCTTTCTATCCACCTTGCGACTTGTCCTTCTGGGTTCTTGAAGTTCAGCAACCAGTTAAGAGCACCATGATCGGTTCGTAGAAGAAACTTCTGTCCATAGATGTATTTATGGAAGTGTTTCGTTGCCAAGATGAGTGCCAAGAGTTCTCTTCTGGTCACACAGTAGTTTCTTTCGGTCTTTGACAGTACTTTGCTGAAATAGGCGACAACCTTTTCTTCGCCATTGTGCACTTGTGACAGAACAGCGCCGACTCCTACGTTGCTTGCATCAGCATCAATGATAAAAGGCTTGCCTGGAGTCGGATAGATCAGCACCGGAGCATTGCATAGACGGTATTTCAGTTCTTGGAAGGCTTTTTCACACTCACCTGACCATTTAAACTGCTTGTTCTTTTCCGTAAGCTGATGCAAACTCTTCGCAATTCCGGCAAAGTTCTTAACAAAACGTCTGTAATAAGTAGCAAGACCAAGAAAACTTCGTAGTTGATGTTTGTCCTGTGGTGTTGGCCAATTTTTGACGGTGTCAACTTTTTCAGGATCAGTCTTGACTCCTTGGGACGAGATGATATGTCCCAAATACTTTACTTCAGTCTGGAACAGTGCACATTTTTCTGGGTTCAGTTTAAGGTTAGCCTCTCGAAGTCTCTGGAACACACCCTTTAGGTTCTTACAGTGTTGGTCGTATGTCTTTCCATAAACGATAACATCATCCAAGTAGACAAGACAAGTTTTCCACGTCAGACCTTGAAGGACACACTCCATCAAACGCTCAAATGTTGCCGGAGCGTTGCAAAGACCAAATGGCATCACGTTGAACTGCCACAGCCCATTACCTGTGGAGAACGCTGTCTTTTCTCGGTCTTCAGGGTGAATTTCAACTTGCCAATATCCACTTTTCAAGTCCAGTGTTGAAAACCAGTGTGCTCCTTCCATCGCATCTAAGGTGTCACTAATTCTTGGCAGGGGGTAGCTGTCTTTCTTGGTTACGTCATTCAACCTTCGGTAGTCAACACAAAACCGTGTACTTCCGTCCTTCTTTTTGACTAGGACCACTGGTGACGCCCAAGGACTTTTGGAGTTCTCAATCAAACCATCCTTCTTCATGGTGGTAATCATTTCCTCAGCTTCACCTTGTTTGGCCAGTGGCAGACGTCTTGCGGGCTGACGAATGGGCCTTGCATCTCCTGTGTTTATTCGATGCTGCACCATTTGTGTCCTTCCATATTTTCCGTTTGGTGAAGCGAAAATGTCAGCATACTCGTTCAGAAGGCTTTCTGCCGTTTTAACCTGACGTTGGTCTAGGTTAGATGAATTAAGTATCTTTGCCTTGATGCTATTGAGCTCCTCAGGGTTTAATGTCGTTCTCGGTGTTTCAGCGTCAATTCGTGTTATGGCTGCGACAGATTCGCACTTACCGATAACTTCTCCTTTCACTAACTTCACATCGTACGGTTTGGTGTTGAGTATCCGTACGGGGACCATATTGTTCTTCGGAGCCACAAGTGTCTTCCCAATGATGACGTTTTGGGAAGAACAATCTGGGCCTGGTTCCACCATTAGGTATCGATGGCGTCCACACTCACCTTCTACTCTTGTCCAAACGAATACCTCAGAAGAAGTAGGAATAATCACATCTTCTTTGATGACAGTCCTTAGAGTTGTTGTTTCTTCGTGCCCATAAATCATTGGAATCTCTGTATTCTGGTATTTGAGTACCTGGTTCCCAATATCCAAAATTACTCGATGTTCTTTCATGAAGTCCATGCCTATGATGCATTCGTCACATATATCTGCCACCAAAAATTTGTGTGAGAATTCTAGATCTGCAATTCGAATTCTAAGTCGGATTTCCCCATAAACCCTAGCTGCTTCTCCTGTGGCAGTTCTTAGACGGTAACTATTGGTGTTGTGTAGCCAATTCAGGTGAACTAGGTCTTGACGCACAATGGAGGCTGTGGCACCGGTGTCGATGGTGACCACACGTTTGTTGCCATTTAAAGTTGCCTCGACAGTCAGACTTCTATTGTCTCGCTTAGTTTGAGAGACCTGGATGGTGTTTCTGGGGCCATCGATACCAGAAACCAGCTTCTGCCCCTCGAAGTTGGTTCTTACTCGTTTCCCTGTTGGGAAACTGTTCGGGAAGTAACACTGATGTTATTGTTACCTTGTTCTGGGGTTGAAACTCCGTGTCCACAATGTTGACAAGCTCTTCTTGGTGGTAATCGACATTGACGCTGTAAATGTCCGGTTTTGTTGCAATTCCAGCACTTTGCAAGTCCGTTTCGTTGGTTCCTTTGGACATCAGTTCTTTGGCATGAGCATTCTTCGACGATGGCTTCTCTAAGTCGATGTACTCCGTGAGAAGCTTGCTCAGCTGCTTCCATTGTCAAGGCAAATGCTAATGTTTCAGAAAGCGTTCGTTTTCCAGCAGTTCGCACGGCCCTTTGAAGATGTATATCAGAAATGGCGCGAACAAATGCCTCAACTGCGAACTGGTTACAAATTTCCTCTCCAACATCTGGGTATGCAAGGTGAACAAGCCTTTCAATGTCCGCTTGCAGTTGTTGTAGAGTTTCGCCCCTCTTCTGAACTCTGGAATTGAGTTGCACTTTGAAGACTTCTTTCATGTGGCTGTTACCAAAGCGTTTGTCTATAGCCAAAACCAAGGAATTGAAGTCGCCGCTCTTATCTGCTGGTATGGTTTGCAACAACTCAGCAGCTGCTCCTCTAAGAGCAAGAGTTAAGGCTATATACTTGTCAGCCTCATCCCAGCCATTTGTTGTGGAAGCTGCCTCGAATTGCTTCTTGTATATAGACCAAGAAGTCTGTCCATCAAAGGTTGGAGGTTTCATCTCTTTTTTTCTCAAAGTTTCCCCAGAACTTTCCCGAATCTTTATATTTCGAATGCGATCTAGCTCTTTTGAAAGCGTCTCCATTTTGTTGTCGACTTGATTCTCTAATAATGAAACACGTTCGGCTTGATTCTCCAACAATGAAACACGTTCATCAAGTGCAGATACATTCTTTTCGATGTTAACAAGCTTGCCTTCTAGCATGTTTCTCTGTTCTTCGAGAAGGTCTTTTTGTTCACTATGCTGTTTCTCCAGGCGTTCGAGAACATTCTTCTGTTGCTCTTCGAAACGTTCGAGAACATTCTTTTGTACATTCTCCTGTTCTTTCTTTTGTTCATTTCGTTGCTCTTCGAGACGCTCAAGCAGAAGACTAAACATATTTGAAACATCTACATTTTTACTTACGTCTGCTTCCTCAGAGTCAGCTTCAAAGACGAAAATGTCCGGGTCTTCATTTTGTTGTTTCAAATATTCCGCCAAACGCAGAACAAGCTCATTTTTCGATCCTGCTCTAGAAAGTTCTCGCTTGCCTAATTCACTTTTCAGCTCATTACAGTTGAGCTCTTTCAGTAACTTGCTCATTTTTTTTTTCCGTACACTTCACTGCACAATAAGTTTTATTCCACTTTTCTGACACCAATGTAATATTTTTGCTAGGTTCGTTAAATAAAACTTATTACTGTTTCTAATATTTCTTCTTTATTTACACTTTTCGAATCAAAACAATAAATCTCAATTTATAATCAACTCTAATACTTTTATTCCAACTTAAATCCACTTTTTTAATTACACTTTCCACAATCCAATAGTTCAGCTTTGCACACTTTCATAATCGAAAATAAACTGTGTTCCGCTCACCGTGAACACTCCCTTTTATACTCAAACCAGTTGTTCTAGAAGGTTCTTGTCCAGAAGGGGAAATTCTTATGGGGGTAGAATGTTCTAGTACTTTGGAATTAGGGGAAATTTAGATGCGATGGAAAAGAGCTTTTTGTTTTGTTCCCTCACAAAGCAGATATGTAATTCCCAACAGATGGCGCTGTAGGAGTATAAAGCTCTGTTCGCAACAATATAAACAAAATAAAATGCACGATTAGGTCGCACGAACTTGTTCTTATGTAAGAGGCTGAGTATTTCAAAAATTAATGTTATTAGAAAAAAAACTGTTCATAAGCATAAAATTCATTTTTAAATGACGAAAATAACTCCTTCAGTAGTTGGAGCTAAAAACAAGATGCCATGTGATTCAAGCAAATATGATTTTTTGCAAATACAAAATTTATAAGTCGTTGTAGTGGTTGCTTAAAAATATAAGCTTTTATACGTATATACAAAACTTTTAAAACATTTTTAAGAACAAAATTTGGTACGCAATTTTAAAGCTTTTAATATTAAACAAATAAAAAATAAATTTCCAAAAAAAAATATTGAGGCGTTTTTGAGATATCGAATTTTCCACAAATAAATACATTTTTTTATTCAAAAATTCACAAAATATTTTTTTTTTAAGTTTTGAAATGCAACTTCTCTACAAATAATTTCATCAAAATCCGTTATGCCGATAATGAGAAATTCAAAATTCAAAAAAATGGTGCTATGGTGTACAGTCAGTAATATCTTAACTACCAAATTTTGTTTGTTAAATTAAAGATCGTAAAAATTAATCGAAAGAAAAAAACTCTATCAAAATTCTATGCGCCGTTTTCGAGGAAAACACGATTTTTGAAAACCATTTTTTAACGTTTGTATGGTGGGGCTTTATTTTTAGGTAAACAAAATTGTTTTTCTCAAATCTTGTTGATTATGTTAAGAAACTTTTATTTATCAAGTTTGAAAAATATCGAGCATGGGGTTTTCGAAATATTGAGTTTTCAAAAAATTTTTTTTCTTTAAATCAAATAAAAAATAAAAATTTGAATACGCAATAAAATTTAAACTTTGGAGGAGCTTTAGCATAAGAAAATGGTTAAAAAATTATTTATAAAATTTCGAAAAAAATTCGTATGACAGAGGAACCGTTATTTTTGGTCTTAAAAAAAAGGAAAAAACAGGTGGGGGAAAAATAAAAATACTATTCCAAGTTTAAAGAAAATCGGCCGAGCCGTTTAGGCTGTTGTCGAACAGACTGACAGAATTGCGAGACCCGCATTTTTTCGTCTTCGCTATCATCGTAATGTCAACTTTGATCAAAATCTCGAGTTCGATTTTTTTTAAGAATGCATAACTTGCCTTATATTACCTATAAGTCGCAAGTAAAAATACAAAATTTGATTGAGTTAAAGCTAGGTAATGCTTGATAAAAATTCCGAAAAATGGTTAATAATTGTACCCCTCTTAGATCTTTTTTTTAATGCTAAAGCTCCCAAAAAGTTTAGATAGTATTGTGTATTAAAGTTTTTAAACATTTTTTGTTAGATTTTTAAGAAAAATTAATTTTTTTTTTAAAAACTTAATATGCTCGTCTTTTTTTAAATTGACATTAAAAATTTTTTATACAATCTAAAAGATGTGAAAAAAATGTATTTATTTAAAAATAACGGTACCCACCATACAAATATGTTAAAAAATAGTTTTCGAAAATCGAATTTTTCTCGAAACGAAATTTTTTTCTTTCGATTATTTTTTACGATCTATTCACTGAGTCAGGCAAAACTTCTTCATGAGAACTATAACCAAGATCGTTTCATGAACCGTATCAGCTTAAGTAATACTAATAACTATCTTTGAATAGTAATGGGACTCCTCACGGGCCACTGTAAACTAGGAACGCACTTGAGTATTCTTGGCCTAGAAAACAGCGCCAAATGCAGATTCTGCAATACTTATGACGAAACGCCGAAACACATACTAGGCAGATGTGAATCATACTAATGTATCAAATAAACGAGTATCTGGGATGCTACCAGAGAAGAGAGTGATTTATTCTCTTTGAAGGTGCTTCAAATAATTAACCTCATCAAAAAGATAAACTTGGAGGAAGAGCTGTAGGGTAAGCAACTCATCTATAGCTCTGGGTGGGGGCACAATAGATCTTTAGGTCGCAGTACAAAGCACCCCTCAATATTCATTCAAACAAATTTTGAAATTAAGATATTACCCACTGTACCTGCCATAGAACCATTTTGAATTGGCTCATTATTGGCATAACGCATTTTAATGACATTCAAGAAAGTTTGAAAAAACATTGCATTTGAAAACTTAAAAAAAAAATATTTTTTGAATTTTGGAAAAAAAAATCATTTTTTTTTAATTCGATATCTCAAAAAATAGTTAATATTTTTTTTGTAAATTTAATTTTTATTCGTCAGTAAAAAAAATTTGAAGTTGGTGTTCCCAAATGTTTTCTTTAAAATGCTTTAAAAACTTTTTATACAAATTCTTAATAAGAAAAAAACCTGTAGGTACATACCAGATTCAACAAACTGTTATACTTTTACTCATATGCTAATATACACTATTTGTTACATATAAAACAATACAATTATTTTATAATTCAAAATTGTTTTCTTGCAGTTAAAAAATAAACCAAATCTATTGGAGTCTACAACTTAAATCCAAACAATAATTTTCGCAAATGCAATACAATCGAACTTCAAGGGACAAAAACAGCAAAATTGATCAGGTACTGCAAGTAAATTGTACTGTAACTGTAAGTTCTTATAATTATATTCAACCAATATTTTTTTTTTATTTTTAAATTATTATAACCTATAAATTTAATTTTATTGTTAAAAAAAAAATATTTTATTTGTTTTGTATTATGTTTTCCTGTTGATACAATCATATCATTGTTATATAGTTAATAAATTTTTGTCGTGTACACATGATAATCAAAATGAAATGCAATAATAACTTTGTATAGAATAATATTATTTTCATAAATACAAACATACATAATAATCATTAAAAAATAAAAATAATGTCATTATTGAGATTACATAGTAAGTTGAGATTTATTTTAAATTATTAATTATTAAGTATGGTTTATACAAATCGATTTAAAATTATCATGTTCACCTTGGAGCAGCGCATTGCTTCGAAGTCCCTATTCCGGTTGCGGCAAACCACGCTCTATTGCAGACACAGAAAGAGTCGTGTTTTTTTTTAATATGTATTTGTTTTCGTTAAGTAAAAATCACATGTAAAACAACTCTATTTATTATAGAAATAATGGGAAAAAAGTGAACTGGTTAACTAAGACGTTAAAACTATTTTAGTATGATAGTTGATTAAAACGACGATTTTTCAAACTATAATTGAATTTAAAATCATACTTTATCGACACTTTTACCAAAGTTATAATCATCTCATACCTATTTCATCTTTATGTGACACTTTTACTTTAAAAAAACGACAAAAAGGTCTAATTACTTCGTTGTTTGCACGAACTGTCAGTGTCTAAGGTTTTTCAGAAGCACATACTATTTAGAAAATAGCCTAAACATGATATTAGTTAGAAAGCGTTTGGATTAAGAAAAAGTTGGTAAGCTCTTTGAATTTAAGAAAACAGTTAAATAGTATCATACTAATACCTTAACACTAGGCTGTTTGAAGTATTGCGCTAGTATTTTTGGTACAAAAAACTTTTTTCTGTGCAAAAATACCAATTTCTCAATTACGTATTTTTAGTTAAAAAAAATACTATCTAGGTAAACATTAAAAAAGTTAGAAATGTCTAAAGCTTAAGTGGCACAATAGTTGTATAAAGTATCTACAACTGGGATCTCACTTATCTCGTCTATTTTAGTGAGAAGTGGGTTGTTGTGATGTCTGCTGTGCATATACTAATCAAGCTTTGTGTGATGCAAAAGTCATTATTTGCTAACGCACCTTATACTTAACAGATTTATTTTCCCTTTCAGTAAGCACCTTATGTTCTTTCCCACAAACAGAGGAAAATGGGTCTTGCCAATAAAAAAAAAACGCCAGGCACGCGCTTATGTTAATTCCAAGTTTAACTTCAGAGACGAGTTAAATTGTGTCTTTACAAATTACCAAGCCAACTCACCAACTCATCAACGCTCTATAACTAGACCTACTACATTCGCTGTCAAAAATACAGCTGTTGAAATGACATTTGGGTTATTTTGAAAAGCAGATAAAATCATTTTGCTGTAATGATAATTATAGATATAATAATAGTAAGACTGCTTTTAAACGAAGCAATATTACCTTGCGATTTTTAAGCCTGTAGGAGAGAGACGTGTTTGGTGGCGGGGGTACACAAAATTGCTAGGGTTGGAAAAATTGCAGAGTTATCGTTCTTTCTTCTTTGTGGTTTTCTTTACTTGTCAGGTATGTTTCATTTCTATTTGGCGTTCGCTCAGTGAACTTCGATCTACTCACTAGAGTAAAGAGTGCGGAGAGATGACTCCTTTTCAATAGAAGAAAAGTTAACTTTCATTAAAAATCGCTGTGTTTAAAAGCGTTCATGCAATCGAAGGGAAGTCAAAAGAGAATCAAAGATTAAAAATCGCTTTCGTGTAAAAGCAGTCTAAAGAATTTTATTTAGTCATTAAGCCCCTTTTAGACGATCAGTTCTTTCTTCAGTTATCAGTTCAGTTAAAAAAAGCAGTGTACAGTCTTGGCCAAATGTATTAGGCACCCCCAAAAAGATGCCATAATTTTAAAACCAAGCAAAATTTAAAAAAAAACAAGTATGCAGAAATGTTGTAAATTTTTTTTTATTAAAGAAAATTTAATATTTTGTATGGCCACCCCTCGCTTTTATGACTGCTGCTATTCGTTTAGGCATAGAGCTTACGTGCTTGCGGCATTCGTCAGAACTTAATTTGAGCCATTCTTGCTCAAGAACCTTTTTGAGCATTTTTTTGATGTTGTTGGGTATTGTCGGACTCTACGCTCTAAAATTTCCGATAGATGCTCAATTGGGTTCAGATCTGGGGACTGGGCAGGCCATGGAAGCAGGTCAATGGCATTTTCAGCAAACCACTTCACTGAGAGGGCGGACTTGTGACAGGGTGCATTGTCCTGCTGGAACAACACGCCCCGCATATTTGTATCACCAAAAATATGCTGGAAAGATGCCATCAGCGTGTTTTCCATCAAATTAATGTATTTTTTTGAGTCCATGCGACCCTCACAAATGACCATTTTGCCCACGCCGTCCGCAGCCATGCAACCCCAGATCATAACGCTTCCTCCTCCGTGTTTAACGGTTGGAACTACACATTCTGGGTTGTATTCCTCACCAACTCGCCGCCTCACAAAGGTTACACCAGGGTTTCCAAACACCTGCAAAAATAAAAAAAAAAATAACCTTTTTCAAAAGCTCAAAATAACTAAGTGGATGGCAATTTAAAACAGTCTTTAAAGTTTCCGAGTTCGGGGCTTCATTATAATGCTTACTTCAAAGTTTGATTCATCTGACCACAAAACGTTACTCCTATCTTCTTCAGTAAGGTTTTGGTATTTTTTTGCCGATTCTAGCCGCAACTTTCTGCTTTTTTCTGAGAGCCATGGCTTTTTCCTCGCCTTGCAACCTTTCAATCCAACTTCTCCGAGTCTCCTTCTAACGGTTCTAGCCGAAATCTGTTTCCCACAATGTTGTGTTATGTCAGCAACTAGCTCATTTGATGTTTTTTTACGGTTTTTTTGTATAGAGGTTCGTATTAAAAACCGATATTCTCTTACCGTGGTTACTTTTTTCCTGCAGGATTTTGTACGATTTAGATGGGATACAGTCTTCCGAAACCGATCTTAGGCATTTTGCACGGCACAACGCGAACAATTCATTCTCCAAGAAAATAGAGCGTAAATATAGGGTGCCTAATACTTTTGGCCAAGGCTGTATTTAGACGTCAGTCCGGTGTTCAGTTGAGCTTGTATGCTGCTTCTCTTTTAACTGAATTGTGATAACAAGGGTCAGCTTTCTTCCACAGACATGGACACGCGCGATAAATTTCAATGAAATCGACCAAATTATCATTCTGTTTTGACATATTGAAAAAAAACAGGAACTCGAATGACGACTGAACTGACAACTGAACTGAAAAGTATTTACACATCAGTTTAACTGATAACTGAACTGAAAACTTATGGGAATTTCATCAGTTTCAGTTTCAGGTAAACGATTCAGTTTTTACATTTAGACAACAGTTTAACTGAAAACTTAACTGATAGCTCAACTGAAACTGAAGCTGAAATGATCCTCTAAACGGGGCTTTAATTTTTTTGAAATTGACATATGTATGCAATACATTTTTAAATGAAAGGAAACGATCAAATAATTAATTGTTTATTTCACTTATTTAAATTGAAATCGCACAAAACTCAAAACAAATCCTCAACACCTAATCAGAGCTGTCAAAATGACAGTACAAACGTCAGGCTTAGAATCAAACACGGAAGGGCCGTACCAACAATCAAATTAAGAGACGACTTTAATATTTGAGCGAAATGGACCAGTATTTAAAGAGCTCTATAAAGTTAACCATACATGTTATGAACTTAATTTTTTTTTTTTTATAATCTACCCGCGCTCAAGGGATTATGATTACCCTTTAAATGTTTCAACACAGCAACCAGCAATCATGAACCATTTATTATACGAAACCTATAAAATAAAATGCAGCATATATGGTCAGTTATATAGAGACCTTTCAATAATGCTTCATTTCGCTCAAATATTAAAGTCGTCTCTTAATTTGATTGTTGATAAGGCCCGAAGTTAAAAATGAGTTTCTTCATTTTAAAAGTTAAGTTGACGTATATCGTTGAGTCGATTTAAATGTGATCGGACGAGCTGGTTCGTATTTAAAATATGTACATAGAACTAAATCGACGAATTGAAGAATCGAATCACAGCAGGTTGTTGGTGTGTATTTAATAACAATTATTGTGAATTTTGTTTTCAGACGGTTTCCGTTACGTTTGGCGTTTTTCTGTTGCAAATATCGATATCCACAACAGAAAGGCACAGTAACTTCAATTCAATTTGAATTCAATCTTTCAATTCAGCGTGGCCATATACCTGGATCGAAATCTCAATTCGCATTCAATTCGATCTCCCAATCCACTCATGTAATCTGGATATAATACAAAAATGGGAAAAAAGATGAGAAAAGAGGTGAAGCATGGGTAAAATTGACTGACTCTTTTCTATGTTTGAAAAAAAGTCATGACTCAAAGTCAACGTTTAATAGTACTCGTAGACTAAGCAAGCCAATGTGAGTTGAACTAAATTATACACATTATGACCTGACCATACACTCAAATATGTATGAAAGAAGGCATTTACCAATTCTGAATTTTGGAATTTTGTACATACAGTGGGGTGCAAAAATGAGTACATATTTTAAGAAAATGAAACAAAAGGGTAGAATTTTACGTTTTTTTATAAACAAATGAAACAAATTATTTTTACTATGAAAGTTAAGTATATAATCTACAACTTAGGAAAAAAAAAACAAACATTGCTTAAAAAATAACAGTTAATAAAATGTTTATTAATGGCAACCCCCATGTACTCAAATTTGCGCGTTTCGCCGTTATCTCTTATTTAGTTAAATTACTTTGTTTATTTTGCGTTTAATTAAAAATAACGTATTGTGGCAGGGGAATGTACTGCTTTCAAAGTTCTACGCCATTTAACTAGTGCTTAAAAAATAAATATTCACTGTTTTACAGAAAAGATGAATAAAAATGAAAAAAAAATTTACTTGAAGCGGAAAAAGGCATAGTTTCTCAACTTGAAGTAAGACTATCTTCAAGAAAAAGTACTGAGAGAATGAAAATCTGCCAACGCAGTGTCCTTTTGATAAAAAAAAGTTAAATGTGCTTTGCACCAGCAATCGCCCAGGCATACAGGAAATGTTTACTGGTGGTGACTCATTATTAATGGATCGATCAATGCATATAAGAGACTGCAAGATGCCGAAATCAGCGGCGAAATTAATTAATAAGAACGTTAGTGAATAGACAGATAAGAGAACCCTACAAAAGATTGGTTAAGGAGCAGCTGTTAAAAAGAAAAAAACTGCCTACCAAGAATGTTAAAGAACGTCTTAAATTCAGCAAAAAATACAAAAACTGGAGTGCTGAAGATCGGAAACGGATGGTTTGGTCGGACTATACTAAAATATATCGATTTCCATTAGACGGCAAAGAGTATTTTTGGCATCGGCAGAATGGAACTCTTCAAAAGGAATAGGTGAAAGAAACCATGAAGCATGAAGGTGGCAACATGATGGTGTGGAGATGCTTTACGTCGTGGAATGTCGGTCCGCTGATTAAAATCGAAAAAATAATGAAGAAGGAACAATATTTATCTATTCTGCATAATAACTTTCCAGAATTTGGAGACGAATGCGCTTATTCCACTGAAGAGATCATTTTCTAACGAGACTGTGATCCCAAGCACACTGCACGAATTGTCCAGAGCTGGCTTAGAATGGAGTTATTTCCAACAATTAAGTGACCAGCACCTATACCAGACTTAAACCAGATCGAGACTTGTGGGCAATTCTAAAAAGACGCTTGGCATCTTACGATAATCCTTCAAGAAACTTGAATGACTTATGGGAGCAAGTTAAGGAGCAGTGGCAACATATTTCACATGCTCATATGGAAAATTTAGTCGAGGGTATGCGCAGGAGAGTTAGAAGTGTCATACAAAATAAAGGGCTGTGGACTAAATACTAAAAAAAGCGATTCAAACAAAAAATTCTGAAACGTGCAAATTTGAGTACATGGGGGTTTCCATTAATAAACATTTTACTAACTGTTAGTTTTTAAGCAATGTTTGTTTTTTTTTCCTAAGTTTTCAATTATATACTAAACTTTCATAATAAAAATAATTTGTTTCAATTGCTTATAAAAAAACATAAAATTCTATCCTTTTGTTTCATTTTCTTAAAACATGTACTCATTTTTGCTCCCCACTGTATGTAAGTATGTACAACATTTTAAGATACAGTTATAAAATTTCGCATAACAAGAAAATCGTCCAAATGCTCTTAAATTTGTTAAGTTTTTCGTCATAAGAAAACTTATGAACACAATTGACATTTATCTATCCATTAAACTGTCATCGTTTTAAGATTTTTCTTTACTGACGCATTTCCAAGTACCAATATTTGATTTCGTGCAAATAAAGATATGCCACTAAGAAAGGATTTGTTTCCAATTTTTTGCAAACCTTATATCAACCTGACACAATTTGTCAGTCTGGTAAATCCCTCAATATGTTGCAGTTACGCAAGTGGCGACAAACCATTATTTGCGAAATTCACCAAATATGATGGGACTTTGTCTTAAGTCCAACATTAGCTAAATTTAAAATTTTAGGCGTTTTTCTTTTTAAGCTCAGAGTAGTGAACTGAGCTGTCAAAAGATTTCTGTGTTTCTTTTTTTAGCTCAGACACATCAGAGCGCTCAGGTTGTGTATCTTTTTTCAATCAAAGCTATCTCGGAGCGCGCTCCATGAGCTCAGAATAAAATGACCGGGCAGATGGAATAAAATTCTGAGCGCGGCGAACTTCACTTTATTTTATGTGATATGACAGAGACAGAAGGCGAAAAAAATATAAACAAACAAATAAAAATGGAGATCGACGTCAACGCCTTTGACAGTTCAGTGCTCCAGTGTGTTTCATTAATAAATCGAAGGGCTCTGATCAAACTCTGCTCAGAGCTTACTGGACACGCTCAAGCTCTGCTGAAAGTCAAAAAAGAAAAACGTATTTGTAGATTTTGGAGATACGCTTTTTGAAATTTAAAAGATTTTTTGTTCGTTAAAACGAGATTGCCTCTTTCCGATAAAACATAAGCGGTTGGTTTTTCGGTAGGTAATGTCGGTAACAGGCAAATATACAGATACTCAGTAGATTAAAAGTTTGTTCAGTAAGATCAAAGATCTTAACAATCTTAAAGATCAACGTATAGCTATGGCTGATACTTCCGCCACGTCCGTCGTTGTCTCCAGTATTTAGGGCTCGTTGCAGTTTCTTTTAGTATTGCTCTTGTTCTTGATTTTCAAACAATAATAATTATTTATGATTAAAATAAATCTCAACTAAATAACTCAAATTGACAAGAAGACATATCTACCTCAGCATCAAACAACAATGGTTTATCATTAAAATTACTTCATATCAGCCAACAAATCTACCTCTTAAGCATTTTGCAAAATCAAAATAAACACATTTACAAATATACAAAAAAAATACAAAATTAATTTATTAATAAGAATTGTAAAGATCAATGTTTACATTTATTTAGATACGTACCAATTTTTTTCTTATAAACAAATACGTGCAATATATTTTATAATTTTTATTAATTTAAAAATAAAATTTGAACATATCTATACTTTTAACAAAAATATTTAATTTAAAGGTTGTACATGTATATATATATACAAATAAAAGTTAAAATACTTCAAAAGTATGCAAAATCTATTCACAATGCCCATTGCAAATTAAATCAAGAAAAAATGAAGATACGAAATTAAAAAAAAAACAAATAGATAGTTTAATGCTCATATAAAAACTTACAAACTCACATATATAAAATAAATGAAAAAAAAAATAATTTAAAAGAAAAGAGGCAAGTTGTGAATTTAACAAGAAATGATAGGAAATTAATACAATTATTGAATCTTCGATATAAAAAACGTAGTTTAAACTGTAATGTTAGTAAAACAAAAATATGAATCATTATAATGTGGTTTTACATTATGTGGAATGTAAATACGTATTCGAATATATTATTGTGCTTTGAGTTGTAAGAGAATGTAATTCACTTGTTAATTGAATTAAATCCTATGATTGTACTCATTCTGAATTCAATAAATGTTAATTTATCGTACAACATTTTATTTATTTTTAAACCTCGAGTGAAATGAGTTAATCATTTGATTGATTCAAATGATTCTATTCTTTGACAACTCGGGCCCGGAAAGATACAACAACAACGAAACACACTCAAAAACCATTCAGGGAACCTAATTAAAATAATTTAATAACAAAACAATCCACATAATATAAAAGCATTTGTAATAAGTTTGTATTCTGAAGCAATAAATGTTATCTTGAATTTATAAATATTAAAAGAATAATATATCTTAACATAACTTTCACTCTCATCATACTGAGCACAGTATTGACGAATGAAAAAAAGGAACACGTGTACCTCAGCGACTCAAGAGATATTGATAGATTTAGCTTTAGCTATGTATGTATAAATATTTAAAATAACTTTAAATGTCTTTAAAGTATATATTATATAAATCTTAAAAAAATAAAAATTTATAAAATCTTGTGAATTTCATTTATAAAAATTAACAAAAATAAAAAAAAGATGACGTTAACGCCTAAGGTTGACATCTTTAGATGTTTAGAAGTTTTGATAAATATTTTTGACTTACTGTGTAAAAAATAAAACATATTAATTTGATAAAAAAAAGTTTCAGGATTGTATTAAAAATAAAATTAAAAAAAAAAACATAAATCTAAATGTAAATTAAAATCGAAGATTAAAAAATGCAAATACTGTTTAATTATTCAATTTTTGTTTATGAAACGAAAAATAATAGAAAAAACAGCGACTTATCCGACTAAATAGTTAATTCTCTTAAATAGTAAATTATTTTGTGTTTTGTTTTTTTTTTTTTTGAATTTTTATTTGATTATTTTTTAAATGGCAAACTTTATTTTTGTAAATTTTCAAATCATGTATACAGACTCACCGCGTACAAAAAATTACAAAAAATTATGATATTGTTAATTAAGTGAAAAAAAAGCAAACAAAATAAAAACATTAAATGTGTATTATATAAAAGAACTTCTATTTAAATAAGATGTCGTAGAAAATACAACGTTCAAATAAAAGTATATTATGCAAAATGTTTTTAAAATTTCATTCAAAGCAAGTATTTTTGCAGTAAGATGGATTGGAGATGTAAGGTAAGGCCTATTGGGTTTAAATTGGATTTGACATACTTTCAGCCGAACATCTAATTAGGATTTTCAGGTATGTAAGCGTTCAAATTATTTAATTTAGATTTTTCGTAGCCCAAAATTTCAGACCTCTCAGTTGGAGAACTTGGGAATGTCCATGTACCAACATAGGTTATCAAATCACTAGAAATGCCATAAATAGAATTAAAACAAAAAAAAACAATTCCAGAAAAACCAACAACCAAAGAACAATTTGGATATAGGAATGAATATTCAAAGATGGACCAAGCTCATAAAATAAGAGAAAAGTGCTCTAATTTAATATATTAGTCAGCTTTTGACTTCACAGACAGGACAACGAATTACAGTAATCATTTACATATTACAAACTGAGCTCTTATAGTACGACCAAGAGCATTCAGAACTTACAAAAATTGAAGCAATGGTACCACAAGGAAGTGTCCTAGGACCAATCGTGTATTTGTCAAACATATCATAGAGACATTAATGTTTGCGACACTGCTATCATGGCTGTGCTTACTGATTATATTTCGGTATTGGTGTCTAATAAATCCGGTGTCAAGGCATCACAAAAATTTGAATATGCAATAGTTGAACAAGTAACCTAACATATTGGCCTCAACAACGGTGTATCAGATATGGAAACCAGCTTAAGAGTGTGAGCTAAATTCCTTGTTCTCATGCGGTAATAGTCTCAAATTCCTTAAGACTTGTAAGCTTGTTTTGGAGAAAATTTGGGGAGAAAAAAAATCAAAATTGAGTAGAAGTTTTTGAGAATTCTAGACCTGTCTAAACTCATTCTGGTTGTGTTTAAGACGACGGTAACTCACCTGTTTGAAACCACACAGAGATATTGAGAGAATGCAAAACTAAGAACAAAGGGTTTTTCAATAAGGGCGGTTAGATGTTGAGAGGGAATAAAACAAGTTGTATGCGAAGTATTAATAAAATTCTTTTTCATTTGAAAGACCCATGTGGACATTGTTCAAATGACCACAATATCTTCTTACGGTGGTGGCACAGATCCGAGTGCACCAATTTTCAATAACTTTTCCGCATAGATCCGGCTAAATTTGAGCGATGACCTGTGTTATGTTAATCTTAAAGGCGTCGGTCGGTAGTGGTTTATTTGCATAGACCTGCGACTTCATACAAGAAAAATTCTAAGTCGGAGCCAAATTGCATACCATTAGTGGCCAATTCACGTCATCACTGCGAGAGATAACTATATCCTGAAATCGTTCATGCAAAATGACAATCGTGGCGTTTTGTAGCGCTCGCCATTGAACGTGATCGCCTCATAAACGTCGTTTTCGAAAAAGTACGAACCAATGACGCCACTGACCTAAAATGCATAATTACATTACTCTAAAATCGACTAAGATCGTAAATAGACCTTATCAAGGAATTCCAAGCTCACCAGATTACTCAACTGTAGATCACATCTTTGTCCTGAGAAGTATCGATAGTGGTTTTTGACTAAAAAGAATAATTCATAAACTTTCTTTGTCGGAATGTCTCGGAATGGTTTCAGACTAAGACTGTTGTGCACCATGGCTGTGCAATCAGCCCGAGCTAATTTGGCGTTTGAATTGATGACGTAGAGCAGTTTTTGCCAGAAGTTATAGAATATGCAGAAAGTCTTATCAAATATCTCCTTTTTACCAATGATATTTTCCGCTTACTCGGCGGAATCCCTCTATTTGGGGCTTTTAGGCAAGCGTTAAAAAAGCCAAAATTTCCGAAAAATTGACCTCTATTTAGAGCTGTAATGAACTAAATACATAGTTATAGTAGCCGTAAATGAACTATGTAGTTCATTACAGCTATAAGTAGAGGTCAATTTTGCGGAAATTTTGGCGTTAGTTTTGGATTTTTTTTATGACTTGGTTCGGTACAGCTGTGAGCTCTCCATATATATACATAGGTATATACTATTCCAAAAATAAGTCGATGTTTATTTTTCTATACACACCCACACTCCCACAGTAAAAAAACTACATCACAAAATCTTTACAAAGTGCACGATTTTGTTCGCTTAACAACAGATACCTACCTATTTGCTATTCTCTTTATCAAACCGTTGAGACGTTATTCTTCACACTAACCATCGCGTGTATGAGTGAAGGCATTTTATTTTCATAATCCTCCCCTATGCAGTAGTGTAACATAAAAACAAAATTCAACAGCAAACAATCAACAGCTTGTATGTTGATAACATGCGCACGATGTCAGTTCTTCTATAAGAAATTTAAGTCAGCAATGTTACTCAAACAGAAATTCTGAGGTACAAAATTCATACTCATTGACATAACAGCGCGCAAAATTAAAAGTTGCATCTATGAATTTAAACTCTTCCGGTTGAGTGTTTTTTGTACCATGTTTTAGTGAAATTTTATCACTGTCATGGCGTACCGCTCGTGTGTCAAGATGACACAAAGGGTTGAAATATGGAAATAATGAGTGATGATGATGCGATGACTAATGTTGGGGTTTGTCGTTAATGAGTGAATCTGTTTTATTCAATTTCTCCTTTTCTCTATTTTTTGTTCTTGCCAGTTATTGTTTACATTTTAAAAAGGGATTTTTTGACTAATCTATAGTAATATAACTAGTAAGAATTAATTCTATTAAGTCTATTAATTTATCTAACAGCGTTCTAGTTCTGGAAGCTACTAAAAACTCTCTAGTGGAAATGCGATCAGAAGAACAATTTACTAACGTGCAATCAGATAAATCCATAGCTCTAAATCTATAAATACCATCACAGTTTCCTCAAATAACATAGTTTTTCGAAACTAAAATTAATAAAAAAAACTACTTTAGGACCCCGTCAATCATGGCTATAGAGAAAGAGCTTGTCAAGTCATGATGATCTGGTAACTGAGTTTGCTAAAACAAATGCCAGAAAAGTCTATCTATGGCAATAATTTCGGTTCCATTTATTTTTCTTACTTCAAAAAATATTTTTTTTTCAGTTCCTAAATTTTTGTGATATACATATGTATTTTTTGACTTTAGTTTACAATTATTTTTGTATTTTTTAGTTACTATTATTTTTGTGATATATTTTTGATTTCTTAGTTTTTAATAAAAATCATATTTATTTTAATTCGATATAAGTATTATCTAGGAATAGTCCTCTGGGAATACCTCGTTAAAAAACGCATTTCAAAGGGTACCCCTTGGGTAATGAGCAAATGACTTCTTCCGCCAATCACCGCAAATGAGGGGCGCCCCTGATGAAGCTTGCGCAGGGCTCTAATTTAGCTCGCGCCGGTCCTGCCTCTATCTTATGATTAAATAGCTTTATGAATACTGCACTTTGCAGAAATATAAACTTCGAGGTAACATTAAAAAAAAAAATGGATGCAGATCCTTTACGAAGGAAACACATTAGTTTTGTTTGTCTGATCTTGAAGATTTAGTTGTCAGGCTACATTTTTTTTTATCAAAATTATTGTGTGATCTCCACAAGGGTTTATGGAAACATCTATAGGATTTTTACTTTTCAATATTGAAAATTGATGAAAAATTTCAAAATTAGAAAAAATATATTTACAAGATTTTTTCTGGAGTTTGTATATGAAAAAAAGGTTATTGTATAAAATGATTTAAAACTGGCGAGATGGTTTTAGTAAAAAGATTTAATCCTCCAAAAGTCCAATCATGGAAGTTATGGTCTTTAAATTCAGAGTACAAAGCTTTATGTTTTTTTTTTTATTTTATCTAGAAATGTTTGTTAACATTGATATTTTATGGCGTTTTTGAATATTTTATTTTAGACGAAAAAGTATTTACCAACTAACAAGCCTAATAAAATATACAAACCTACATGTTGGGAACAAGCATTAAATAAGACCACAATTGACATAGTTACGTATTCCCTTTAGTCGTTTTTATAGCTATAGAGTAACATTTTGATATTTTACTATTATATTGTTTTTAATTGTCAAAATCGTAATAGCATTTTATCATAAAAATCGAACAATAAAATATCTAAAAATATCGAACACCTTCAAAAGCAAGATCCACACAAATATTGTTGACTCTTTAAAACGATTCCCGAAATTGTAGGGGACATCTAAAAAACAAAACAAACAAAGAATGGCAAAACTAGAAAAAATTGATTTAACTAATAAAACAGACTCAATAGAGTCTTTTGTATATAAAATAAAAACATCAACAACTAACCTAATCCACAAAGCTTATTAAAATCACGTGAACAAGTAAGACGCTCTCGCGAGCATCTTGTGCATCCTTTGCCGTGAGAAAAATCATTCCAATTTTCAGAAATGGAAGGGTGATAGTAACATGTCGCAATATAGCCGTCAAACATTCTAAGGGCTGATGGTAAGTTTTTATTTCGAAGATTCCCATTTTTAGGCTTACCTAGCTGCCGCACATCCAATAAACTCCGCTGTTGGCCATATCATTTGGGTAAACTCAGTTAATGAAACGTTTCTTCTTTGAGCATCTCTAAACTGCTCCCAGCTTTTGATTTCATACCCTAATTCTGAATACCAATATCGTATTGTTCTTCCCACCCATCTGATTCCCGGAGAAGCCTTTGAGAAAAAGAAATTCTGACCAATTGTTATATCTTCTGCTACTGTAAGAAAAAAAAACTTTATTTATGTGTCAACATAATTTAAAAAAAAATACCTACCTAAGAAATTACAAACATCTCTTTTGACTTGACAATCTAATAGAAAATATTTCGACAACTTTTCCAATTCGCGGCTCCAATGCTTAAATTTAAAACCTTTATTGATCATGTATGTACATTAATGAACGGTTTATAATACCAATATATTCATGTTGCCAATATCCCAATCCTTGGCTATTTTATTTCTTATTCCATTGTGTCCCAAAATCATAGTCTTAATTTCTCTGCTTGACATATTCAAAAATTCGAAATTTTTACAGCGTGCATGTGGTTTGAACTAGAGAGAAATTGTCAATATCAGAAGTTGATAAATTATAAATAATAATTTGCGCTTACTTCTCGGCAGGCTGTGTGCTCTAAATCTCCTTTGCAAGTCAGATTGTTACACAACGGCTTAGTGTCAGCAAATATTCTGTGTCTGTAAGCATGTGTCGAGACGATATGCATCAACAAAATAATGGACATCAACATTACCCAGTTCGAATAATTTAAATGACAGTTAAACTAATGTTGTACTAATTTTTTTTTCTCAAAACTAACAAGATTTGAAAATTTTTATTTAAAGTCAATATTTGAGTTCAAACATTGGTAAATAAGATTTGAAGAAAAGTATTGTCTCTGGTGCGTTGCCAAACTTTCGGAATGGGGCCGAGACTTTCGTCGTCGGGCTCAAACATGTTGACTTCCCTCGACTTCATGCCGTCATCGTCAGTGTAAAGAATCGAAGGACCTGCAATTTTTCACGACACTCTTAAAGACTTTTTTATTTCCTCGTCAGAGGCATAATACCTGATGATTATCGTTTTTACTTGCGACTTATAGGTACTTTAAGGCTAGTTATGCATTCGTAAGGAAAAAAAAAGAACTCGAGATTTTGATCAAAGTTCTGATGTCAACGATGATAAAAAATACGAAAAAAGCGGATCTCGCAATTCTGTCTGTTCGTCTAGAGCAAGCGGCTCAGCCGATTTTCTTTAAACTTAGCATTTTTAATTCACCCCGCCCCACACATTGTTTTCTTTTGTTTTTTAAAAACAAAAATAACGGAACCTACAATACGATTTTTTTCGAAATTTTATTAAATATTTTGTTGCTCAAAAACTTTTCCACAGATTTTTTTAAAAATCCAGAAAATTTCATTTACTTAAAGCTAGGTAATGCTTGAAAAATTATTGAGAAAAATGGTTATTAATGGTACACCCCTGAAACCATTTTTGGTTGTTTTTAATTTTCTCAAAAACAGCACAACCGATTCGATAATTTTTTGTATGCTAAGGCTTCCCAACATTTTGGATAGTATTGTTAATTAAAATTTTCAAAAAATGCTTTTTTTTTAATTTAAAAATTAAAAAATTAATTTTATTTCAAAACTATTTATTTAAAAAAACCATTATGCTCAATTTTCTTTAAGCTAGACTATTAAAATTTTTTTAATACAACCTAGAAGACGTGAGAAAAATTGTATTTTATCTAAAAATAACAACACCCACCATACAAATGTTGAAAAATGCACGATTTTATTTTGAAATTATTTCCTAAAATCTATACTACTAAATACTTAAAATTGCCATCAGAAATGTTGTTCTTGAAAAATGTTAAAGAAATTTCTTATATCTAAAATTACTTTGATAATTTCTGGAAGTAAGACGGCAAATTCATGCATTTGAACATTTTTATCTCATTAAATGCATGTTTTATATTTATAAAATGTATTTTAAATTTCAAAGTACTTTTACATAAGGGTAAGTTCGTGCGATTCATTCGTGCATTTTTTTTTCTAAACTCTGTTATTACACTCGCAATCGAATGATTCTGTTAAATATGCATGTTTCTCTTAAAGTTTCCAGGGACGTATCCCGTATGTCAGGGGCGAACGCAGGTAGGGGTTTTAGGGGTTATTTTTAATTTTTTTAGTCTTAAAACCGCCCTTTAATAACAAAATACCGCCGAAAATGCCAACATAACAGGAGCAGACCTAGAACTCATAAAACAGTTTTATGTAATTCTCCAAACACTATCATCTGGTTCGTCAATAAATGGTCAGAAATTTGGTGAATATGCATTTTATACTGCAACAAATTATGTTGAAAAATATAAATGGTATAACATGCCATCTTCGGTACATAAAATACTTATTCAGCATTTTGAAGTCTTACCAATAGGTTAGCTTTCTGAGGATGCCGATGCCAAAGAAGCACGTAACAAAGATTATTAAAAAACTAGGATTTGTAAGAAAATTGCAAAAAAAAATTACTTTTTGGGTAGAATTAGAAAAAGAATTTCAAAATCAACAGCTATAAACATTTACAATACTATAATAAAACCTCACTTTGAGTATTGCTCAAGTGTCTTATTTATGTGCAATAATTCTATGATAAATCGGTTGCAAAAACTTCAAAATATAGGAATGAGAGTTATTTTATTATGTAATAGATTAACACATATAAATGATATTAAAGAGTTATCAAGTTTGATTCTCATCGGCTGTTTTGGTCGTATTGTTTAATAAATGAAAGATTATTTCATTTTCCTTTTCCCAACGTTTCGACGGTGGTTGCCGTAATATGCTTCACTCTTTCCAACGTCACCAACACAACGACAGATTCGACAAATACATTTTGAAGGTACACAAAGATGCTGCAAACTTTCTCAAAAAGCACAAAAACATTGTTATTGTACCAGCTGACAAAGGGAATGTGACGGTTGCAATGAGTCGGACTGAATACGAAGAAAAGATGACAGATCTATTGTCTGATCGCTCAACATATAGAGTTATAAGGACAACTCCTCTCACTTCTCTTCAAAACAAAAACAATGACTTTGTGAAATGGTTACACACCAACAAGTTCATCGATGACAAAGACAAACTTAGAATGACTACTTACACAGCACAAATACCCGCTATATATGGATTACCAAAAATCCACAAGCATAACATGCCTCTCAGACCGATTACGTCATCAATGAAGGTACCATGCTATGAACTTTCCAAGTACCTAGGAAAAATATTACAGTGTGTGACGAAAGAATCTTCCTACTCTGTAAAAAATTCGTTTGAGTTTAAGAACAAAGCAAAAAGCTTGAAACTTGACAAAAACGATGTTTTGGTTTCTTATGATGCCATTTCTCTTTTTACCAATGTTCCTACGCAGCTCGCTATCAACATAATCAAAAAGAAGTGGGAAATAATAAGCAAAGTTACCAAACTGAGTCAAAGCAAATTGTTAGATTTTTGTATCAAGGAAAACAATTATCTACAATTTAAAGAGAACTTGTTCAAGCAAGTACACGGAATGCCAATGGGAAATCCACTCTCGCCAACAATCGCAGATTTGGTTTTAGACTTCCTACTCGATGAATGTTTCAAAGAGAGTTACAAACCAAAGTTCATTGTGAAATACGTTGATGACATTTTTGCAATTGTGGACAGAGAAGAAATTGATAATGTGCTGAAATGCCTCAACCAATTTCATGGGAAAATTCAGTTTACAGTTGAGAGAGAAAAAAGTAACTCGATAGCATTTCTGAATGTAGAAGTCCATCGCAAAAATTACCAGCTTTCCTTCAACTGGTATCAAAAAGACATGGCATCAGGAAGACTCGTAAATTTTCGATCAAGCCAGGCTAAACACATACGAATAAATACTGCATCTAACCTTATAAACAAAGTCTTTGCGTTGAGTGACCTGCAATTTCACTCCGCCAATGAGGAAAAGGTCACCAAAATCCTCTTAGACAATGGCTTTCCGATAGAAATAATAAGAAGCTTGATACTCCGTCAAAAGCATAAAGCTCCATCGGAAAGAAGATTAGATGAAAGGAGAGGTATGTACAAAAGTGTTGTTTATGTCCCTAAGCTTTCCGAAAATTTTAAAGAGATAGTCGCTAAAAATAACATCGAAGTCAACTTAGCGTATAAGTCAAACCAGACCATGGCTTCCCTCTTTACATGTTTAAAAAATAAAACGGAAAAGGACCGACGTACTGACGTAGTATATAAAATAAACTGCAAAGGAAAACCAAACGAAACATGTAACCTTTGCTACGTCGGAACGACAAAACAACTCCTTCGTCAAAGAATGGCAAATCACAAATCGGACATTCGCCTAAAAAATTCTGGGAAGACGGCACTGGCTTGCCACAGCATCGAGACTGGCCACCAACTGGACTTTGAAGGGGTAGAAATCCTTGCCACAGAGAAACACTCATCCAAACGTTACACGCTAGAGACATTACACATAATTAACAACAAAAACAATATGAACCGTAAACAAGACACACAAAATATTTCAGCGGTATATTGCTCCCTTGTTTCGGAAAACACATCCAGAACTCTGCACAACTTGGACTAAACTTCTTCAGAAGTGTATAAATCAAAACATTTATTTCAAAATCATTTATTTAAATTCAAAAATATTTGTGTTTTTATTTAAAATTGCATATTTTAAAATATTTGTGTTTTTATTTAAAGTTGTATATTTAAAAATCACTACAACAATTTTCATGTAAGTTTGTATAATGTCCGCCCTACACTGTATCACTTATGTATAATAATTATAATTTTTGTATACTAAATAAAGATCTCCCCTGAAGAAGACGGCAACCACCGTCGAAACGTTGGGAAAAGGAAAATGAAATAATCTTTCATTTATTAAACAATACGACCAAAACAGCCGATGAGAATCAAACTTGATAACTCTTTAACAAAATTTCATATAAATGATATGCTAACGAAACTATCGTGGATAAATATAAATCAAAGAATTGTATTTAACTAGCCGACCCAGCTCTCGAAATTCGAGTGCCAATTTATTTATTATTTATTATTTATTATTTATTATTTATATTATTGGCAGTGTTTTCAAGTAAATTTATTAAATAAAATTTTATTTTATGTAATATGCAAAGTGTTCGACAGTGCAAAAACAAAAATGACCCACAGTGTGTAAATGCGTGTCTCAAGTATATTCTGCACATCTCCGTAACTGTGGCTTTCCAACCATATAAAATTTATCGAAATCGGTTAAATACTTTTGGAGAAAAGTGTACCACAAAAAACATGTTTGCCGTTTTATTATATGATGTGCTATTATTCATTTATAAAATGAAGTTTAACATGTTGCCAAATTATTTAAGTGAGAGTTTAATATATGTTAAAAGAAGTCCATTCATATCCACTTAGAAATGCAAATGATTTTAGGTTATTAAATTATAGAAACCAAAGAACCAGAAACATGGTAATGCATAAAGGATTATCTATGTTTAACAGCTTGCCAAATGAAATAAAAAATGAACAAAATGTACATATGTACTTTTAAAAAGCTTGCCATTGTATTTGTTAAAAATAGATTTTAAGAAAAACTTGTAATTTTTAAATAGCTAGCTTTTTTAAGCTAAATAAAGTTAAATAATAAAAAAAAATATAGCTTCTGGAAATTTGTAAATTGTAAAAGGAAAACTAGGGGCTACCCAAACTCTATGTCTAATTCATCGGCTACTTATCATGAGCCTAAGGTCATCGCAAACATGTTTGCAGACTTCTTCAAAGAAGCTTTCGAAGATACAAACCATATGTCAACAGTTCTTATTTTTCTTCTTCTGGAGTAAATTTCCCTCACTTAAATTCAATTAATTTTGAAATAATCGACGATATCGTTGCACGGAGTATCATGAAATTGGACGAGTGTTCTAATCCAGGCCCTGATGGTGTCCCATCCTCTATATTAAAAAAATGTGTTGCTTATTTGTCATATCCGTTATGTGTTCTCTTTAATGAGTCCTTAAAAAGTTCGCTTTTTCCTAATATCTGGAAAAGTTCATTCATTATACCTGTGCACAAAAAAGGTCCTAAAAATGAAATAATGAACTACCGACCTATAGCTTCTTCTTTCTTCTTTCCTTTCACTGTACTTCAATTATACTCGTATGTATGTGATAATCAGCATGACTTCGTCAAAAAAATATCTACTGTCTACTAATTTATTCAATTTCACGTCTTTTTTGGAAAAAGCGGAAAAGTCGGTTGTATATTTACTGATTTTTGGTAAAGCCTTTGACAAATTATGTCATAATACACTAATTTTAAAGCTAAGCAAACAAGGTCTTAACAACAATTTCTTAAATTGGATCTCATTTAAGACATCGAATTTACAGTGTTGTTTTTCGAAATGATTATTCGAACGAATTTGTTGTCAACTCTGGCGTCTCTTAGGGTAGTCATTTAGGTACAATTTTATTCATTTTATTTATATTGGTTTCGTCCATCCTTATTTATGCTGATGACATTAAGCTTTTCAAAAGTTGACTGTTTATTTTTTCAAGAAGACTTATTAATATTTAGGGAATGGTGCAATAAAAATTGTCGGTTTTTAAATGTTGACAAGTGTAAAGCCATGAGTTTTACAAACAAAAAAGTTCCTTTTGTTTTTAAGAAGATTTTCACGTTTCTGCCTTCGTTTTCGTCCGTGGTCACATGAAAACACACTTCCTTCTTATTCACAAAGACTAGCTTTAATAAGCTTTCACTCACTAATCATAGAAGGTATTTGCAATTTTCTTTTATTGTTGGAATTACTAATGGGTCAATATCATCCCTTCAGTTAAATTTCAGATTTAGTCGTACAAGTATAAGACTACAGCAACAATTGTGTCATAATAGAAGTAGATCAAACTATGGTGCAGACCCCTCAATCAATTGATTTCAATATTTAATAAAATTAGCTTTTGTATAAAATCTTTCAATGATAATCTGAAATGCATTAAACTTAAAACTTTGTTCTTTAATAGCTTAGAATAATTTAGTTAGTTTATAAGTATAAGTATAAGTAAAAATATTGTTCACGTTAGTATTTAACGAATTGAAATAAATTAAAGATCGCTTGTTATTGTCATCAGATCCTCTCATATACCAAGTATAAAAAAACACAATGCATAACAATCGAAAGAGCTTTTTGAAGAAGCGTTACATACTCGTACCTACAGCTACTGCAGAACCAAGAATTTTTCTTTCTTTTTATTTGCATTTGTATTTATATATATTTTAACCAATTATTTGTTGAATAAACGAGGTTGTCATTGGTCATAAACTTTGAGCTACTGGGTCATTTGGAGTAGGAACTTGCATTCATTTATTTGTCGTCTTAAATTTGACCACCAAACGTTGAAGAGTCGACTGTGAAGAGCCAGGTAGGTAGAGATGGTAGTCGCCAGCCAACTGGGCCCGCAACTCAATTAGCGCTGGGGTGCGCCGTTTTGATACCATTAAACTCGTGTCAACCTAATAAAGATTTAGTACGGAAGAAAATGGCTTTTATATACTTTAGCGGAGCATTACTAAAGCCATTTTGTCGCATTCAGAAAGATAATCAGATCTTTGATTTTCTTCTCCGAAAGTTCGCTGGGGTCATCGAGGAAGGCTTTCCCAAAGGAAGCCATCCTGTAATTTGCTAAGGCGGGGCAATCGCAAAGAAAATGAACCACAGTTTCTTTTTCTTGTGGATCTCCACAACTACGGCAGTGTGGGTTGAAGGGGATGCCTAGCTTTCGTGCATGCTCACCTATGGGCCAGTGCCCGGTGCATATTGCTGTGATCCTGGCTATTTCGCGCCTGGGTCTGCATATTAGATCGTTGGAACGTGAGTTGTTGTAAGTAGGCCATATCTTTCTTGATATGACACAGTTTGTGAGACTGCTCCACCTACGGTTGGATTCATTGAGAAAAATCGAGAAGATTTTTCTCTTCATAGCACCAAGAGGAATATTAACTTTTTCCGCTAGTGAGCTATGTAAGGCCGAGCCTTGCCGAGCTAAAGCGTCAGCCTGTTCATTACCCTCTATGTCACTGTGACCTGGAACCCAAATGAGAGTGACCTGGAGGTCAATGTTCAGACTCGCCAGTTCGTCCCGACATTCCTGGACAAGTACTGAGGTAGATGTAGATGATTTAATGGCCTTAATGGCCGCCTGGCTATCTGAGCAGATAGCTATATTTCTGAACTGGTTTTGGTTAGATTGGAGCAACTTGCATGCCTCCTTGATTGCTAGTATTTCAGCTTGAAATACACTCACAAAGTCTGGTAGTCTGAGGGACTTGGAGATGTTAAAGGACTCGGAAAAAATTCCTGAACCAACACCGCACTCCATCTTAGATCCATCAGTAAGGATTATCGAATCGAAATCCTTTGTGACAACGTCATTTTTCCAATCCTCTCTGGTGGGAAAAATGGCTTTGAAATCCCCGCTTGGGCCAAGAGGAGCTACGCAGTAGTCGGTGTTCGATAAGAAAATATCCGGAGGTATCAATTTTGTTATGTTTCCATGACCATAGGGTTTGGAGAACCAACAGTTAGATTCTTTAAGTCTTACAGCACTGCATGCCGCTAGGTATTTTATATGAAGGTCGAGTGGTAAAAGGTTCAGGATAACGCTCAGGGCATCTGTTGGGCATGATCTGAGAGCCCCCGTAGTGCCGACGCTAGCCGTTCTTTGAACCCTTTTAAGTTTTGCGACGTTATATTGCTTGTTAAGTGCAGGCCACCAAACAATCGATCCGTAAGACAAAATTGGCCGTACCACTGCAGTGTACGTCCACAAAATCATCTTCGACTGAAGGCCCCACTTCTTACCAAAGGTTTTTCTGCAGGCATAGAAAGCTATACAGGCTTTCTTAACCCGTTCTTCAATATTTACCTTCCAATTCAATTTGGGGTCGAGAATAACTCCAAGGTATTTAGCTTTGGAAGATAAGGAAAGAGTTTGACCGTTAAGTCGAGGTAGGGTGAATGTAGGTATTTTAGTCCTGGTAGTAAAGAGCATCAGTTCCGTCTTACTCTGATTAACTCCTAGTCCACTACTAGTGGCCCAGTTGCTAACTCTTTTCAGAACCAATTCAGTGATTTCACTAATCACAGTGGTAAACTTACCTGAAGAGTGAAGAGCCAACACATCTGCCTTAAAATTGGTGCAGAACATGCAACGTTTGCTTAGTGCAAAAAACATTCATTTTGATATTAAAGTCTTATCATTTGGACATGCTGTTAAAACGTGTTACTTGTCATGGTGATTTGATATCAGTAACTGAATAATAAACAAAAGATTTGACATATGCATGTAACGAGCTATTAAGACAAGAATACTCCAAAAATAAAACCATTTTGTAAAAAGCTTCTAATATGCAGTTATTGTGGTAGAGAACTGTCTAATTTTGGAATACTTACAAAATCGTCCCACTCTGCTCTATCAAAGATCTATTGCAAAGACTTCAGCAATACTTAGAGTTCCAAAAAGCTTTTTGAAAAAGCGATGTACTGTCATCCGAATTCTTTCTCATCATTCTTGAACAAATCTTCGAAAACTGTCGCGCCGAGACTAAAGGCGCCATATGTCAAAGGTGTAGGTTCAATTTGTCGCATTCGCCGCCGAGTATATAGACATGACAGTAAAAGCCCTCCGGGGTGTGAGTGGAATAAGAAAATGTGGGTTTAACGATCAATGAGGGCAAGACCAAGTAGATTATAATATGCTATCATCAAGAAAAGACAACCTGACACAAAAGACTGTAAGGCAAGAGGATGGTTTTTGGGTTGCTTTGAGAGGAAAAATTATCGAGATGATTTTTGGCCTCGACTGCATAGATTGGAGGAGAAAATATAAAAACAAAATGTACGGGTTATACAGCGATTTCTCAAAAATAATAAAACAAGACCTACCTAGTCCTGCCATAAGTTCTGTCCCTGACAAAAACACGTTTTATTTAAAAAATAAAAAAGCAATCAAAATTCTTTTTACGCCATTTATTAAGTATTAAATTTACAATATAAATATATAAGAAATTATTCAAAATGCCCCCCCTTAGCCTTCAAACAATTCCTTAAACGACCGCCTCGCGTCTATCGCCGCACGCACGACTTCCAGTGCAAACGAAACTACTGTCTTCAACAAATCACCTTTGAAAGCTCAATATTTCGGTGAGGCTTACAGCAAGCCTTCTTCTCCAAAGTGTTCCACAACCGGTAGTTCAGCGGATTAAGATCGGGGCTGCCCGAGCGCCAATCTTCTGCGGCAATAAACTCTGGTAAATTGTCCTTAAGCCATTGTTGTGTTGTTTTTGCTTTGTTGGCCGGCGCAGAATCTTGCTGAAATATCCAGTGCTTGCCAGCCGGGCAGCCCCGATCTTAATCCGCTGAACATTTTGGAGGAGAGGGCTTGCTGTAAGCCTCACCGAAATATTGAGTCTCTCAAAGCTATTTTGTTGAAGACAGTAGCTTCGTTTCCACTGGAAGTCGCGCGTGCGGCGTAGACGAGTGGCCGGATCGTTTAAGAAAGTGTTTGAAGGGTAAGGGCGGCATTTTGAATAATTTCTTATATATTTATATTGTAAATTTAATACTTAATGAATGGCGTAAAAAGAATTTTGATTGCTTTTTTATTTTTTAAATAAAACGTGTTTTTGTCAGCGACAGAACTTATTGCAGGACTAGGTACATTAGTCGGAAGCAGCTCATTTAACCTAGTGCCATAAACCAAGGAAAAGTTACTTTCCGAATTGTCAAAAGAATCACTCACCCAAACAAGTGAAATAAAAGGAATAATCTATCTTATTTTTTGAGTTTCACCACATATAAGTTTCTCTTAAACACGGTCCGCTCGACAGCACCAAACGGCCAAATTAACTAAAAGATCCTAAAAACCTTCGAGTTTAATCTATTTAAATATTTGTAAGCTTATAGGTAAAACCCTAAAAAGAGAAATCATAACACTTCAAATACTAACCGAGTTTTTTTCTTAACTCCGTTTCTAAATTAAATTGATTAGGAGGAGAGGAATTTCAGATACCAAATAAGACCTATTCGAATCATCACTCTTCCCAAAAGCAGCTGCGGCATTATTCTTCGAATTCATTAAGATGATTTTTTCAACGCGCCTGTAGCAACAATACAGAGATATTTGCATAATTTAATCGTTTTAATTTTTTTTTTTTTAGTTTCCAACGTTCATCACGAATATAATATTTTTGTTTCGTTTGGTTTTGCAATCACAAAGATTTTCTTCGCTCACAAAAAAAAAAAAAAAATAAATTCCTTGGGACCCCTTTGATAAAATAATACCTATAGTATATGAACAATCTCATTGTGCGCATCATGTGTAAATGTTTCCTAGTTCGATAGGGAAGAAAATTCCCATCACATTTAAAGTACATTGCTTTATTATACCACAATCTGTTTAAGAGAGATCTAAGGCTGATGATGCTCGTTTCGCCTCCGAACACATCTTCCCTTAATCTTACAGGAAGGCAACAAGTAGAATAACATTTTTACTTCCTGTATGTCAAGTTCGTATAATATGAAACATCAAGAACAGAATCAAAGGAGGGAGAATTGTTCTTAGGGTAGTCACCCAGTCAGTAACTGCTCTAATTCTGATAATTTCGCACTAAAGATTTTATTTGTAATGATGCTGTGACAAAAATTTAAAGATTGAAGGTTGCTGCTCTTGTCTTTTTCAACGGCTGCTGCTATAAATAATGAACTCAACAGAAATTAATTATTCGATTGTTATCGGCGATAGTTTTAAGACACTAAGGAATTTTTCAGTAATTTTAAAAGAGTATGTATTTTAAAAAGTATGAATAGCCGTTAATAATATTTGACATTTGCAATTTATAAAGAATAGTTTTTTTTTTAATTTAAAAACACTGCAAGTAAAACACAAATTAGCTCAGTGTTAATAGTTGTTCTAGTCCAAAATATTTCATCTTCCAACTTAAGCACACTGGAATTGGTTTTAAAATCAAAACCAGTGGCAATGCCGTAAAACAAGGTTTTGATTTTAAGAAATAATTCATATTCGCATTGGACTCTAAGTTACATTACGCGTTTTGATTCAACTTCGACCCGCACTTTTAATTTTACTTCCATTTTTTTTTTTTAATTTTTGTTTACCCTAATATTGTAAAGGATTTTTCAATTGGCGTGGGTAGATTTTGGCAGGCTGTAGCAGCCATGTTGTTTTAGTAACATTTTATTACTGATTATTTAATTACTTTTGTCAAATGGCAATGGCAAGTTACACGATTGAACAGCACGTCCTAATAATAAAACTTTATTATAAAAATGTGTGTTCGTTGTTGCAAACGTTGGCGTGCGTTGTGGCCCTTCACAATCGAAATTAAAGACTACCAGTTCGATAATCAATCAGCTAACATTCGTAGGTCAATGGACTGCTAGATTGGCCGAGAATATGTCCGCGGAAGTGCACAGTAGAACCCGAGACAGTCGATTCCTCGCCATGTACAAGATGTTGGCATTTCGCAGTCTTTAAATTAATGAATTTTGCGACGGTACGAGCCTATACCCGTACAAGATCCATCGGAAACAGGAGCTCAAAGGTCATAACACGCTTATTAATTATCAGCTAAAGAAATGTCTTGAAGAACAAAAGCTTCTCAATGACCGGAAAAATGGCTTTCGTAGCTATCTGATGGTATGTATATCGTATATCTCACCGAACAGTGTTATAAATCTTAACATCATTTTGGAGAAAGAAAATTTATTGCATTTGATATTTCAAAAGCATTTGACTGAGTTTGGCATCAATATGTCTTATCGAAAACGCATGCATTTGGTTTTGATAAATATCTTCTTTGTTGGATTTCAAACCGTTCAATACAAGTTGTGTTGGAGGGTCTTAAGTCTGGAATTCATAAAATGCTGGTATACCACAGGGGTCCATTATTTCTCCTACTCTCTTTATCAACCAATTTCTTTACGGCCAAAATTGAACTATATAAACCAAGGTGACTTGTAAGGTTATCTCTCGTTTTTGTCTGAAAATTCTAATCCATCAAATTGTTTTGCTGAGGACAGTAAACTCAGTTTCTCATATTCGTTTCCAGATTCATGTCTTTGTCCTTCAGATGTTAGTTTAGAATGACAGCTCATTAAATTCTGATCTGGATAGCATTGTTAAATGGGGAACCATAAAACGCGTAGAATTTAGTGCTTCAAAAACTCAATGGTGTCTTCTCTCGTTAAAGCGCAACCCAACCCCCATGCCACCATTCACGAGCGGCACTTGCATACATATCATCTTGCTTGGAATGATCACAAATCCATCGTCATCAAGAACGCTGCTATAAGTCTTCAGGTTTCCTTCGACGATCCAAGAAATTATTCACCCATTCTGATCTGGCTGCTATCTATAAGGTAAGGTCGAGTAAAATTAACCACTTGAGTCTCTTGTCTCCAAAAAATAACTTTGAGTGTAATGTCTCTAGTTACCCGTTGCATTCCTCTCCTTAAACTATTCTCGCGGTTCAAATAGTACGAGTACCTATCAGTTAACCCTTAAACTCAAGTTCGGGCATACGGTTTCTTTCTTTCTTTAGCTGCACTACACAAATGTAGAATGCTTTACCCGGCCCAATATTGTCTTCCTATTGTGATATTTACCCCCAGTTTCACAGTGGAAGTTTAAACCCCACTTTTGGTTTAAGCTTCAGTTCAACAATAAATTTGGTTTCACAGTACTTAAACAGAGTTAATTCTGTAGTGTAAGTAAAACAACACTGTTCTACCGTTTAAATCTCAGTTCGACAACCCCTTCAAACATTTGAAAATATAATTTATTTTCATTTTTAATTTTTGTTTTCTGTCACAGGTCACAACTGAAACAAAGCAAACTTTCTTTGATTGTTTTTTCTTTGATTCAGATATGTAGAAAGAGAAAACAATTTACTTAAACTACGTTTAATGAACTGAAGTTCAGATAAGACTGTGAAACCGGACGAGTTGAACTTCAAATTTAAACTCCAGTTCAGGTTCAGCAGAACTTAAGTTTAAACTCTCACTGTGAAACTGGGGGTTAGACATTCAAACTTATTGTGTTAGTATCTCCTTTTAAATTATCTCCAAATTTCCTAACGTTCGTGCTCTGCTCAAACATTTTAAGGTTATTCTTAATCCATTTAGTGCGAGCAAAATATATAAAAAAAATTTTTGTTCTCAAATCTGCTCTAATGATTTTGATTAAATTTCTTATCCGTTATGTCGTTTTAGTCGTTTGAAATTGGCCGGAAATTAGTTCCCTCCATTCCCACTAACACTGTTGGTCTCTAAGTTATTATATTTTTAGGTGTGTAATAAACTGCATTTTTGATTTTCTGTGAGAAATAAAATTGTAATTGTAATAACTTGTTTAGTACTTTGAGTAAGTTCGTTTAATTCAGGTGTGCATATATTTTGAAGAATAAAATCTACACACGCTTATACAGGGTGATTGGCATAAGGTGTGACAAAAAGCTAGGGCGTGTAGGTTGGACTTAGACAAGAAAAAAATCGTATGGGAGGGGGGGGTCTATTTCCCCCCGTTTAGGCGGGAGGGGCAATTTAAGAAAAAAATCACTTAAAACAGAAAAAAAAATTATTTAAAAATAACGGTGATACCTACAGAGTAATGCTATAGCATTTTGAAAAGCCAGAAATACATTCTTTAATTTTGTTTTTAAATAAAGTTGTTCGAGTGAATAGTTTTTGGAAAATTAATTTTCAAAATCAAAATTTTGAAAAAAAAAAATGAAAAAATTTTTTTTAAACAATTTTTTTTCAAAATTTTACGTAATTAAGTATTATTTTTGTATTCAATATTCAATGCTCTCATTAATTTTTGATCAAACACAAGAAACCGGATGTCAAAATGTTTTGTAGTTTTTGCGAAAATCAAAAATAACAAAAACTACTTTTGTTCTAAGAAAAGCCTTTTATTTTAGTTTTTATACGTCTTTGGATTCTTACGTGAATTTACGATTGAAAGGATTAACTTTCTTTTTACTATTTTTTTAATTATCGGTCTTATAAGCATACAATAATGTGACAAAGTACTGGATTAATCATATTTCACACATTTTTTCATTGAGAACACCTGCGTGAGAGCATTGGTTTAAAATTGACCTGCCACTTTTTTATTATGGTGGGGTCGGCTTGGCTTAGGTGCATTTACGAAAGAAAGGCTTAACTTTTTTTGTAAAATTTTTTTATTATCAGTCTTATAAGCATACAATAAAGTGACAAAGTACTGGATTAACACATTTTTCATTGAGAACACCTGCGTGAGAGCATTGGATTAATATTAACCTGCGAATGTTTTTTAAATAATTTTTTGTAATAAGCTTTAGTTAAAAAATAGTTAAAAATTTAAATAAACAGTAATTATGTATTTTATCTAAATATGCATGTATTTCTTATTTTAATTGATTTCAAGATTCAGGAACATTCTTGTTCTTATTTCGCAATTGCACTTTTCTGTCACTAGTTAGGGCGTGTAACGTTGTATTATTTAAACAACATTCGCAGGTCAATATTAATCCAATGCTCTCAAGCAGGTGTTCTCAATGAAAAAATGTGTGAAATATGGTTAATCCAGTACTTTGTCACATTATTGTATGTTTATAAGACGATAATTAAAAAAATAGTAAAAAGAAAGTTAATCCTTTCAATCGTAAATTCACGTAAGAATCCAAAGACGTATAAAAACTAAAATAAAAGGCTTTTCTTAGAACAAAAGTAGTTTTTGTTATTTTTGATTTTCGCAAAAACTACAAAACATTTTGACATCCGGTTTCTTGTGTTTGATCAAAAATTAATGAGAGCATTGAATATTGAATACAAAAATAATACTTAATTACGTAAAATTTTGAAAAAAAATTGTTTAAAAAAAATTTTTTCATTTTTTTTTTCAAAATTTTGATTTTGAAAATTAATTTTCCAAAAACTATTCACTCGAACAACTTTATTTAAAAACAAAATTAAAGAATGTATTTCTGGCTTTTCAAAATGCTATAGCATTACTCTGTAGGTATCACCGTTATTTTTTAATAATTTTTTTTCTGTTTTAAGTGATTTTTTTCTTAAATTGCCCCTCCCGCCTAAACGGGGGGAAATAGACCCCCCCCACCCATACGATTTTTTTCTTGTCTAAGTCCAACCTACACGCCCTACTTTTTGTCACACCTTATGCCAATCACCCTGTATGTAGCTTTCTTGTAATGGACGCCGAATGTCTTTTTTAAGTCTCGCAGTTAAATAAAAGAATATTCTAAATATATAGAATTGATATTTTGGTTTTAACATCCCTGCTTCACATATGTCAAACCGAACTGTCATCCTCGATTAACGGCAAAAAGTATTTAAGAACAATTTAATCAATATAAATCGAACTACACAAAGTTGAGAATTTCGGCCATATTTATTGATGCAATAACTCATTAAAAGCATCAAAGTGACACAAACTTTATTGAATATCAAAGATAATTTAAATAATTCACAAGGTTCTGATTGAACAGAAGGAAAAATAATTATTAAACTCTGGCGCAAAATTTTAAATGAATAAGTACGATGTTAAAGCTGTTTTAGTATAAAACTAGGTTAAGATAATTTGAATCGAATGTAGCATCATACATTCTCTACCCTTTTGTTAAAGTTAAAACCATTAAATACCTATTTTATTTTTTTAGTATCATGCTTACTTCATATATCTCTTTGACATTCCCAAACGTCAAAAAAGGTTTGTTTAATTTGTTTCCTGCACGAACTGGCATTGTTTTGGGTGTGTTCAGAAGCAATTTATTAAAAAAAAATAGCCTTAGCACGATACTAGTTAGCAAATGTTTAAAATTAAAAATGAGTTAGAAATCTACTTAAAAGTTAGCAAATTGTAAAGTATTATCATACTAATTCCTTAATACTAAGCTGTTTAAAATTTTGAGCCTACCTTTTTAAATTTATGCAAATGTTATTTGGTGACTTTTCGCAGTAAGACGACGATATGTTTATTTTAAGACGTGCCATTTTATAATATGGATCGTTTAACAATCGTTTAACGTAATTGTGTAAGCTTATTACGCAAATAGTTATTTAATAGTAGGTAATTTTTACGAGCAGATTATGGTTGAGATAATAGTCCTTCTGAGCGTAATAAACAGCAGAACAAAAACTAATTGAAATCCCCTTATCATCGAAATGGAGGTTATGGCTGCCGTTCAAATCTATGGACCTTCACGACCAAAACATAAAAAACACTGTATGATGTTCAATTCGAAAATTAGGAAGGTGTTTTCGTCAATTCTTATTGCCATAGCCAAAAATGTTAAATTGTATTGGAAATAAGATAAGGATGTGGATGACTTGTGGTTTCAACAAGACGGCAACACATCTCACACATCACGACTTTATTGAAAGAAAACTTTCCTGGAAGAATTACTTCGCGTTTTGGTGATGTTGTTGTGAAAATATTTTACGCGATTTTACTTTTACTTTAGGAAGATAATCTTAATTATTTTATGCTGCATGTTCTGAACATCATCTGAACAAAGCTTGCTCTGAGTTGTTTTTGAAACACACTTGAACACTTAGCTGCTACCATTTTTACTTGCGACTTATAGGTACTATAAGGCAAGTTATGCATTCGTAATAAAAATCGAACTCGAGATTTTGATCAAAGTTGACATTACGATGATAGCGAAGACCAAAAAAGTCTGTCTGTCTGTTCGACTACAGCCTAAAGGGCTCGGCCGATTTTCGTCAAACTTGGTAGACATCACTTTTAATTTTTTTTAGGACCAAAAATAACGGTATCTACCTGCCATACGAATTTTTTTCGAAATTTTATAAATATTTTTTTTTTCTCAAAAACTGTTCGACAGATTTTAAAAATAATAATACAAAAAAATTTCATTTAGTTAAAGCTAGGTAATGGTAAAAAAAATTTTTTCCGAAAAATGGTTATTGAGGGTACCCCCCATGGAACCATTTTTTTTGTTTTTGATTTTCTCAAAAACGGTACAACCGATTTCGATCATTTTTTTTGCTAAAGCTCCCCCAAAAAAATAAATAGAATAGTGTACTCAAATTTTCAAAAATTTTTGTTTTTGATTTTTAAAAAAAACTTAAAATTTTTTTTCAAAACTCAATATTTCGAAAACCCCATTCTAGATTTTTTTGAAACTCAATAAATAAAAGTTTCTTAATATAATCTACAAGATGTAGTAAAAAAAATTTATTTTACCTAAAAATAAAGGTACCTACCATACAAATGCTAAAAAATAAAAAAAAAATATGGTTTTCAAAAATCGTATTTTTGTCGAAAACGGCGCCTAGAATTTTGATAAAATTTTTTTATTTCAATTAATTTTTACGATCTTTAATTTAACACAAAACATTTTGAAATTAAGATATTACAGCTTTGTACCTACCATCATTTTTTCGAATTTTGAATTTCTCATTATCTACATAGCGGATCTTAATGAAATTTTTTATAGGGAAGCTTCTAGAAAGTTTAAAACACATTGCATTTAAAAACTTTCAAATAAATATTTTTTGAATTTTTGAAAAAAAATCTATCTTTTCTTGTTTTGAAAATTCGATACCTCCGAAACGGCTAAATATTTTTTTTTGTAAATTTAATTTTTATTCGAACAAAAATAAAAACTTTAAATTGGCGTACCAAAATTTTTTCTTAAAAACCTTCTTAAAAGTTTGTACATAAAAGCTTTTTTTTTAAGAAACCACTACAACGACTTATAATTTTTGTTCTTGCATAAATTCATATTTGCATAGCATTCTGTTTTTGTGTCTTACTACTAAAAGAATTTAAAAAACTAATTGTATCCTCATGAACAGTTTTCTCTAATAACATTCGTTTTTAAAATTCCTTGTCTTTTACATAGGAGCAAGTTCGTGCGACCCAGTCGTGCATTTTATTTTTTTAATTTCCACCAGTCAAATGCTACTGTTAAGCATCTTGTCTACTCAGTTATTTTGTTCCGAGCTCATAGAGCGCACTCTGAACACGCTCAGAACATTCTCAGAACGAAAAAGAAACACATATTCGAAGCTCTGAACATTCTGAACTAAAAAAGGAACACAACTTATTTTTTGACAACTCAGACTCTGCTCTAAACTTAAAAAGAAAATCGCTTCTCTCAGTAGCTCAGCAAAGGGAAGCAATCGGTGGGGAGATATTAATCGAATTCGATTAATAAAAAGAACTCAAAAATTTTATTAAAAAGAGGAACTGTGAGTACAGGGTATACTTGTACTGAAAGTGGGCGCTAAGAATTTTTGTTCGACAAATAAATCATACGCTGATTTTTTTTTTTTGATCTGACCTCAAGAGGGTTTAAAAAGTACTCGTACTTTATTTCGCCTCGATTTTCTTCCCAGTTTCCTCATGTTTTCGTATGCAGCTAGAACCACTTTTTTTTTGTTAAATGGCTGAAAACTCTTTCCTCGATTTCTTAGTACATACCTTCCTTTTACTTGATTATTTTTCTTCCCCAATTTTGATTCAAATCGCTATCTATTACTTGCTGCTAGGATCACTCTCTCAAAATTGAATTGCCCTAGCTGAAAACCAATCTCTGGCTTCGCCCTTCCAATTATTCGCACATTAATGCAAACAGCCAATCGTTTTCTTGTTCATCAGTCACGGGATCAAGGCTTCCTGGAAAACTGTGTGCTCTCCCCGAAAACTCCCGTTCTCGACTGTCAACGAAGCTTTTCCCTCACTCTCACAGACAAGGATTCAGCAAGTTGTTTGATAACTTTCAAAAACTTGGCGAATTTTAATGGCCTAGTGCGAAGCCATCCCAAACTAAATTTCTCGAAAAAATTTAAGATAGACAAAACCGAGAAAAAGTATAAGTTAGGCATTTTCCAAGTTGCAATCGAAACATTTGCGAGTGATTCGAATTGCGAATGAATTCTTTCCTTACCAAAAATCGAGTCGAAAGAGGAAAGCATAGGTATCTTTAACTAAAAATAAAAACAAATTCTTTCTTTCTTTCAGTTCTGATATCCGTTTTGTATTTGCTTTTTAAAAATATCCATTTTGCTAACAATAAAATATTAAGCTATGTAAAATTAAATTGAGTCGATAACTAGAGTGTTGTTTCTTCATTTCGGTCACAGTAGGATTCCACATGACTTGGTTACTGCTTCAGCTCATCTGCTGGCACAACAACATAAGACTGCCGGTCTTTATGGTTACTAAAATAGCGGATTTTAGAACCAACTGTTCCACTTATTGTTCTGAATCTTTCGAATCTCTGTTTTAGTAACTTTTCAAAAATATTTTAAGAACAGGTATCTGGTTGATGGAACCCAGTTTTCTACTGAACTCTACAAGTACCTTGGAGCCGTAATATTTTCATCAAATTTTCATCGAAGGAAGGCTAAATTTGGATTTTAGGAAAAACGAATAGGTAGGTGAACATTGTTTTGGTAAAATTTACGGTAACAATGTGAACCACAAAATGGGTGACCGTGCATGGAAAAAAAAGAAAGTTCTCGAAATGCAAGCCTTACTCAATATATCAGCAGCTCAATAATATTACATTTTCACCAAAAGATAATCCGAGATTTAAGGCAAGAGTTTTATGTGGTGTTTCAACAGCACTAAAAGATTCAAAATACCGCATCTATCAAAATGCTAATGTTGTTTCAATTTTTCTTATAAAGTGGAAGCGAGAGAAAGAAAGTTTAATTTGTGCCAAACGATGAAATATATCTAAAATCTTCGAGATTTAAAGAAGATTTATTGTAAATCCACTTAAATCGAGGATTATCTCATGGAGAAAACGTAGTATAAAGGAGTGTTGTTGAAAGTGCTCTTGGATCCCTGTGGATAACCGTATCTATTTTAAGTATTTTAAGAAGCATCTTGGGAGGTCTAATGTGCACGAATAACACAGAACCTTTTGGAGATTCAAAGCAATTTAAATGACATCTTACCAACATCAACATTATGTGTACCAACTTACCACTATCTAGACAAACTTGTTCATATTAACCTAGTAACAGAAACTCTGTTAAAAGTTGTAAGTAATAAATTTACACGAGCCGTACCGAAACATGTTTTTGATATATCTAATGAATATGTCAACATTTTTATGCCGGACTCTTAGCAAAGGCTTGGCTTGTCTTCTTGTCTCATTTTTTAAGATGTCCAACTGATAACATCACATCACGTTCCGTCGATTTTAATAAGCAAGTGTGTAACGAAACACATATCCATCCAAATCCAAACCACAAAGAGAAAGAAATTCACGGAAATTTAAGTGCTATAATTATGCATACACAATTCGTGAATATCTGAGGAAGGCTTATCTCCGTGACGTAAATATAAAATTATAAACAAAAAGTGTCTTTGTTTGAAATTCGGAATAACGTTGTACTACGTACCTACCTATGTATATGTATATGAATGAAAAATGTACTGATTGGGCTTAAAAAAAAAATATGTTTATGTCAAACGAATTAACATGGTGTGAATGAAACAGGAACGAGCGTTTTTTTTTTTTGGATTATCTGTCTGTCTTTGAACTTTGATGAATGTACAGCATAAAACTATTCGATAAAGACACTTGGAATCTGTTTTAAATACAAACATTGAAAACACTAATTAAAAGAGCTTAAAACATGAACTCACTAAAAATCATTTTCAGGTGTACTGTATGTTAAGGAACGTTGCCATTTTTAACCACACCTGCATACATGCTCACAGCTAAAGTGTTAATTAAATTGCATCTTTATACACAAAACTATGTATGTGTTCACAATCTTCTTTTTTTTTTTTGAACCATCATCCGAACCGTAGTAATTTTTTTTTTGTCCAAAAAATTCTAACAATGAGCTATTATTTTCGTTTGGTTTAATTTATGTGAATGGCAATTTATTTTCTTTGTTCGATTTGAATTTCCTCAGTAATTAAAGGCCATTAAATTGTAACGCCTCTTTCTCAAGGATTTAGTGGTCGGTTCTTAGGAATATTTTGGTATTAATTCATGAGTTTATTTAGTGCATCATAATATTCGTATTGGGGTCACATAGTTCATTTTCGTTAATCATAAGAGGAGTACCAACATAGTTGATCCGAACAAATTGGAATAAATTGCAAGTTTTGTGTTGCTTTTTTTGTTTGAAATATTCAGAAGATACCAAAATTTGAATATGTACAAATATGGTATTATTCAAGGTGGCGCAAAATTAATCATGCCATTTTGTTTTTAAATTAGCTTTTTACTAAATATAAAAAATAAAATGCACGACTGGGTCGCACGAACTTGCTCCTATCTTATAGACTAGGAATTTAAAAAACGAATGTTATTAAAGAAAACTGTTCATAAGGATAAAATGAATTTTTTAAATTCTTTTAGTAGTTAGCGATTAGAACAGAATGCTATGCAAACATGAATTTATGCAGGAACAAAAATTATAAGTCGTTGTAGTGGTTCCTTAAAAAATTAAGCTCTTATGTACAAAATTTTTAAAACATTTTTAAGAAAAAAATTTGGTACGCCAACCTTAAGTTCTTATTATTGTACGAATAAAAGTCTAATTTCCAAAAAAAAATACTAAGCCGTTCTTGAGATATCGAATTTTTCAAAAAAAAATGACTTTTTTTTCTAAAAATTGAAAAAATATTTTTTCTTAAATTGGTAAATGCAATGTTTTTTAAACTTTTTAAGAGCTTTTTTATAAAAAATTTCATTAAAATGTTATGTGGATAATGAGAAATTCAAAATTCGAAAAAATCGTTCTATGGTAGGTACAGTCAGTAATATCTAGATTTAAATTTTTTTTATTAAATTATAGATCGTAAAGATTTATCGAAATGAAAAAAATTTTAGCAAAATTCTCGGAACGCTTTTCGAGAAAAATACGATTTTCGAAAACCATTCTTTAAAATTTGTATGGAAGGTACGGTTAGTTTTAGATAAAACAAAATTTTTTTTCTCAAATCTTGTAGATTATGTTTAGAAACTTTTATTTGCCAAGTTTGAAAAAAATCGAGCATGGGGTTTTCGAAATATTGAGCTTCCAAAAAGAAATTTTGAATTTTTTTTTTTTAAATCCAAAAAATTAAAAATTGAAAATTTGACTATGTAATAATATTCAAACTTTGAAGGAGCTTTGGCATAAAAAAAATTATTTAAATCGGCTGTACCGTTTTCGAGAAAATCAAAAACAAAAAAAAAATGGACTCAGGGGGGCTACCAAAAATAACAATTTTTTGCAAAATTTTTTTCAACCATTAGCTAGTTTTAACCAAATGAAATTTTTCAATTTTTTTTTTTTAATTCTGTGGGACAGTTTTTGAAAAACAAAATATTTATAAGATCTCGAAAAAAAATCGTATGGCAGGTACCGTTATTTTTGGTCTAAAAAAAAACTGAAAAAAACGTCCGGGGGGAAAAATTAAAATCCATATCTACCAAGTTTGAAGAAAATCGGCCGAGCCGCTTAGGCTGTAGTCGAACCGACAAACAGACAGACAGACAAAATTGCGAGACCCACTTTTTGGTCTTCGCTATCATCGTTATGTCAACTTTGATCAAAATCTCGAGTTCGATTTTTTTACGAATGCATAACTTGCCTTATAGTAAAAATGATTTTTATTGATGGAAATCTTTATTTGGAACATGATATCCGTCAAGTGGCTGCCGCAAGTGTTGATACACATTTGTGGCTGTTTTATCGCATTCCTGTCTGCTGATCATCAGGCGCGTCGCGCGTGTGAATTACTGTCAAGCCAACCTCAACAACGAAACGAAGAGGTACATAGATTTTGTGTCGAAAATCATCATGAGCGACGAGGCGCATTTCGACTTAAACAAGGACCCTTATCGCGTAAGAGTAAAATGATCAGTGATCACTAAGTTAATTGATTGTCGTTTTGACAATCGCTCTCTCTATATTTCTTTATTGATATGATAGAGACAGCTATAGTCAAAAGAACAATCAAAAAATAGATAATCAATTATCACCTTAGCCGATTCCACCCCAGCATTAACTACCGAGGTCGTTTAAAACTTCTGGTACCAAAACTTTATTTTTCAGAAGAAGTAACTAATACGTTTATAAAGGTGTGTCCAAGCAGGTACAGTGTTAAAATATGGGTCCTAATTTTTTGGTATAAGATTTTTTGAAGCTTATTTTTTCAACTCACAGACGCTATTTCACAAAAATTACAAATCCATCTAACTCGCATGTGGCTTTCTTTGCATATGTGGGGCTTATCAACTCTTTTGGGAAAATAGAGCCCTTCGTTCGGGTTTTTCTTGCTGCTGCAGTAACTCTAAATCCCTTCGCTCTCAAAAAACGCAATAGCTCATGAGATGTAAAAAAGTTATCAAAATAAATGATAGGGTCAGTTCAAGAACAACTCGAGATAGGTTAGGTTGGCATGTGTCATCTAGCAGGATCTAAATGTTTTGCTCCACAAGACGGTGTTCACATTGGACTTAAGCTAAGTGTACACGATTGGTAGATCTTACAATATTGTAAGATCTTACAATGTCTGACAATTATCTACCAATTAGCTGACAAATAAGTTGTGTGTGTACACGGTTGGTACAAAATCTACCAATCTCTTACAATTAATTGTCAGAAGTTGGCTGACAATTCATTTTCAGATAGCCGGCTTAATACCTACCAATTAATTGTAAGAGATTGGTAGATTTTCTACCAACCGTGTACACACACAATTAATTGTCAGTTTTTGTGATTATGGAAACTGTCACAATTGAACCTTGGCTGCCAATTGTCTGACAATGAAAAAATTGTATGACCAGTGGTCCACGCTCCTAAATGTTCTTTGTTTCATGTTATGTTATTGTTTTGTTCTTACGTAATATTATTTGTTTATTTTCATGTTTTCTTGTGTCAGTGTTAATTGTAATAGAGTTTGCTTACTAACAACTAACACTGCACTAAATGATGAGCCGGTGGTATAACACAGTTCTCTGTGTTGGCAAACCATTGGTCGAAAGACGGAGCTTGCTATAAGCTTTCTTCGACCAATTCTGATAGTGTAAAAAAAAAAAAAAAAAAAAAAAAAATGATGCTAAAAAAAGAAAATCTTACAATTTCTTCATTGTCAGAAACGTCAGACAACAATAAAAATTGGAAGGCCTGACAATAAATTGTGTGTGTACACGATTATGAAATACCTTACAATTTACCGTCTTACAATTAATTGTCAGATACATTTTCTGACAATTAATTGGAAGATTACACGATTGTCAGCTAGCGTACACATGATTGTCAGATTTCTTACAATTAATTGTCAGACAATGATCTAACAATTAATTGTCAGACAAATTTTCTGACAATTAATTGTAAGACTACACGGTTGTAAGACATTGTAAGCATGTTTTTCACTGACAGATCTGACAATATTGTAAGATCTACCAATCGTGTACACTTAGCTTAAAGCTAAGTCCAATGTGAACACCGTCTTAATCAACCGATTTATTTTGACGTAAGGCCACCTTGTCGTGTTCAGACAAAAAAGTAGTGTGATGTGTGAACACTCCAGACTCACTTTGACGTCTTGTAGTTGTCATAATTGTTGGCCATTTGCTATGCCACTACAAATATACAGTGAATTACAAAAGTAAGTAAGCACCTCTTAGTTTAAAGATCATTTCCTTCAAACAATCGATAGTATCTAATGTTGAGAAAAAAAACTTAATATTTTTGTCTAAAAAGTAACATTTCAAATAAAAATTTAAAGAAAATTTAAGAAATATTCGACTTAAACTATAAAAATAATAACAAATTTATATCACAAAAGTAAGTAAGTTCGAATAAACCTTGAATTTATTACAGTTATTTTGTAAAACTTATCCATTTAGTTCTTCGTTGGATAACCTTTAGCTTTTATAACTGCTTTCATACGTCGCGTCGAGGCATTGAATTAACCAAATTTTGCGTATCGTTTTGTCCAATTTTAGACCATTCATCCTGAAGAACACGCTTTAAATCATTTTTCGTCCTGATTAGGTACATGTTTTCTTACTTGACGTTTTCTTTCTTTACTTGTGTTTTTTTCTCCAAACTTTTCCGCGTCCATCTGAGCCGTGGATATTAAATTAGCTTTCATTGGAGAAAACAACTGTGTTCTAAAATTCTGCTTGTTTAGATTCATGGGTTTTTGCAAAGAAGAGCCACTTTTGGCGATTTATTTTACTTATGTAAGGTTTCTTTCTAATATTTCGACTATGTTAACCGGATTGGTAGAGCACTCGTCGAATAGTTTGAGGGTTACATGACTTAGGCCGGGCATTCACGACACAAAATAATTGCGCAAACTGACATTTCACTCAAGTCGGTTTGTGCAAAACACGATACAAGTAAACTGCACAGTTCTCAGTTTTAAAAAGTTTTCATTCTGTAAACATGTGTTCATATTGTTGTGAACAGAGCTTTATACTACTACAGCGCCATCTGTTGGAAAATTACATATCTAATTTATGGAAGAAACAAAAGCTCTTTTCCAATATCAAATGTATTTCCCCTTATTCCAACCATCTAGAACATTCCAAGACGAGAAGCTTTGCGAATTTTCGAGAACAACTAACATGAGTATATAAGGGAGTGCTCGCGGTGAGCACAACACAGTTGATTTTTGATTACGGAAGTGTGCAAAACTCTGCTTATTGTATTGTGTAAAACAAGTGTGATTTTAATTTGAATAAAGTATTTGAGTCGATTATAAATTGAGATTTATTGTTGTGATTTGGAAAGTAAAAATAAAGAAGAAATATTAGAAAGAGTAATAAGTTTTATTTAACGAACCTAGCAAAAATATTACAATATCATATAATCATCGGCTCCGGCACCAGCCATTATAAAAAAAAAACAATGTACACATCGTAAATAAAATTTTTCAACTGAGCGGTTGCACAGTTTTTGATATTCACGACACAAATAACTGCACAAATTTAAGACTTGAGCAAAAATATCAAAATTTCGCAGTTATTTTGTGTCGTGAATGCCCGGCCTTACCTGTTTCTTTGGTTATTTCTGCTGATATCTTTGATGGGGTTACTGTGGGATTCCTCTTCACTTTCCTAACAATAATACGGCATTCCTGCTTGTCATTGTCATTGATCGAGGGTCATTTTGCAAACTTCCAATGTTATTTTATTTGTTTATTATTTTGTGTATAGTAGATGGACTTTTGTTAACAATTTTACCATTCTCGCAATCCATTTTTTTTAAATGAGTGCTTACCTACTTTTGTGATACGCTGTACCTTCGCGTGTCATATTATGTCACCAAAACAAATGTCATAAAAAATCCATTAATTTTCAATTTGTTTTAAAACTCCTGCCTCACTTTCTCGTCTCTTTCTTACAATGAAGTGCGAATGAGAAAAAACACACAGACGTCAAAATAAGTCGGCGGAGTGAGTCCAATTTGAACACCGTCCAATATGTATTAAAATTTTATACATACATAGGACACCACAGCTGCTTGAATACATCCAGTTTTTTTAAGCCAAATCGAAAAGGTTTTTCTCTTATGAACCGTTTTGAGGAATGGTGACCAAAATATTTGATCATGGCTTCATCACTTAATATTTTGTTCTGCATAAAATCCCAGTGCTGATATTTATATCATACAAGGTTCATAAGAGGTCTAAGTTTACCCATTTTATCTCGAGCGTCTATATATGACTATTATCGTCCAAGTAAATACACATGTTGTTTGCAACAATTGGGGTTCTTGTATTCTCGTCCATTTGCAAATATATGGACTCTCTAGGCATTTGGTGATAGACACTTAAAAGAGTATTCCCAAAAAACATTCGAGATCTTCTTTTTCAAAATCAAAATTATAATGCTTGTGCTGGGGAGCACAGAGCTGAGTTTGATCCAAAATCAATTGCGTTTCAAATATTTTGACGGAAGATTTGTTTTCCAAACTAGTTTTCATATTTATATTGTTTACTCCGAAGTTATTGGGAGCAGCTTGGTTTGGATTGCGGTTGTCTGAGGATTGAGGCTCTGATTATTGATAAAGGAACTTCATCCCAGTTATCGAAATCCTCATCCCTGATAAAGAGTTCAATGTTATCTGGGACGTCATTGGAAAACTGATCGTTGTCCAAATTTTCTATATCTATCTGGTCTGCGGGGACAACTTACTTTACAGTTACTAACCTCAAATTTCTGGGGCACTGAAAATCCGCGTTTGATGTACCGTAGACCATCATAATCGTTTTTTCAGAGTTTGGTATCAATCTTTGAGACTACCGGGTTCGGTATTTAAGCAGTCAAACAGACGTAAGATAGTCCGAGAACATCGCCGCAGTTCGTGAAAGTGTAAAGGAGAACCCGAGGCAGTCGTTTCTGCGTTGCCGTACACAAATGCTCGGCCTTTCACAGACTTCAACTTTGTGAATTTGCGTCGGGACTTGAATCTACACCCGTACAAGATTCAAATAACCCTAGAGCTCAAAGTTCATAACCATGGACGATACCGTTCGTTCGCTGATTGGGCTTCGGTGCGTTTGGAAGAGGACACCGTCTTTAGCACCGAGGCGCATTTTTAGATGAATGGCTGTGCTTACAAGTAAATTTGCCGTGTACGGGACACCACCCGACACAAAGCCTACCAGGTGACAATGCATCCTCAAAATGTTAGCGTTTGGTGTGGATTTTGGGCGGGCGGCGAGTTGGTCACCGGAATTTGAACTATTAGACTTAGACGACATAATGGTCCCAGCAGGACGGGTGCTACGTGCAACACAGGGGACGGGACGCCACGATTAACATTATGCATGAACGATTTGAGGGTATGGAGGTTCTCGTAGAGGTGACATGAATTGGTCACCAAGATCATGCGATTTGACCCCGCTAGACTTTTTCTTGTGGGGTTTTTTTAAGTCTCAGGTTTATGCGAATAAACCATAATCAATCGTTGCCATTATGGTGGAACATAACACAGGCCATCGCTCAAAATCAGCTGGATCTATATGTGGATCCGTGCCACCGTAAAAGAAAATCAAGCAGAATGGATCAAATCTCTTCAGTCGCATTTCCATCCACAAAATGGCAAATGCTTATTATGCTTCGGATATCTCAGCTACAACCGATCCTGGAGCAGGAAACTTCAAACCTAGTTAATTTTTCGTTTGCGTTCCATGAAGCTTGAACATTTTTCAGTAGAACCCTTTTCGGTTGATGTACTCATAATGGTGGCTTAGTGGTTCTTCAAACGAACATGGGTGTATTCAAGAGCACCATAAGGAAATTCAACTTGATGCTCTATAGCATTTGTGCTTCTTATATTTCTTTCGAAGTATATTTGGAACTCATGTACACATACATGTGTTCATATGATTGTACGTAGGTACATATTTGTAGATACTTTTTCAATATTCAAAAATAAAACTTGTTTTCACAACAGAACTGTTTTTACTGTTATTTCTGTGACGCTCATAACAATAAGTCAAAAGTATTAAATCCCTCTCCCAGACAATCTCAATTACAAGGAGTGTTCTGCATTTCAATCTGTCTGTCTACCTACCTGTCGCAATTAAAATGAAATATCAGACAGAAAGAAATCCGTTTCAGCTCGGCAAATGTATAATTCCCGATGATGCTTGGTTATTTACAGAATACCTTGTTCCGAAGACAACGGCGGCGCCGGCTTAGATAGATCGTAGCCACAGGTGGTATAACTATGGTTAACGGTACAAAAGGATGATACGCAGGAGGGTCCTGTGTGAATAGAATTCAATATATTTTCGTTTTCTCTTCACGCCGATTCACAGTGGGGTACAGTGTCGGAAATGCATTTAAAATCTATAATATAAATGTATTATGAATGTAAGAGATACTCGTAAGTATCCTACTTAAAATATGATCCAAATATGCCCATTTGCTTAAAATGAGTTAAAAATTGTTAAAATAACAAATGTTTAAAAATGAGAAATAAATTTATACATATTTTTTAGGATTTCTTGACTTGTTTTGTTATACGTTTTACGTTTCAAAAATAAGAATTTCATCCTTCCCGGGTGACATTTTCCAAAACGGATGACCAGGTCTGAAATACAAATAACCCACAGATTAGGCTCGAATTGAGTACTTTAAATGAAATTCAAATTAAAGATTAATAATTCCTCTTAATAAGTAATCTTACGGTATAATTCAATTTTATAAAAAAAGAACAGAGCAGAGCAGAACAGTTTCTATGAGAAATGTTAGACAAGTTATAACATTCAGTTATCTGTTCTACCTTTCTCTAACTAACAAGCAAGGGCAAGAAATCTTGTTCTAAACTGTTCCAGACAGACTCATTGAACAGCAAATCAGAACAGTTTAGAACAGAAAATTTCTCATTGAACAGCAAAAAGGTGTACTTTTCTGTTCCAAACTGCTCTAAACTGTTCGGAACAGCGTCACTGAACAGAACTATTCTTTGTGTAGTTCTGTTTGATTTGTTTTGTTTATCTGTCAAATTTAAGGTTGTTCAACATAAATTTTCTTATATTCTGTAGCAAAACCCACTTTATAGTTAGAAGAATTGTCTAACGTGTTTAAAATTATGAAAAAGTTAGACAAAGTCTCGCAACTAAACGAATGTCTTAAGTAGAGCAAGTTTTATTCCTTAAACGAGCAATGTTTAAAATATCTTTAAAAATAATAAAAGATTTTAAAGTCAGAGTCTTGTTTTTAAAGATGTCAGGGCACCAATCATTGTCGTGCTCTTCGTCACCTTGCTCATAGAATGGTCTTCCTTCGTTGTTCAAAACATCCCAAAATCCATCATCGATGATCGCTCTGGGGCTAAGATATTTCTGGCCACGAAAAATTTACTCCTAAAGTATTTGCTGTACCTCTGGATTTGAATGTACTTCAATGTTCTTTAGAACTTTGTTGGCCAGTATATAATAATATAATATAGTCTTATGCACATTCCTCTCAAAAATCTGTAGTTGTTTGCAGATGAGTTTTCTCGTCTTCTTGCTGATTTCGTTCTGTCTTCTGAGTAAAAGTTGAAACAGATTGATGGTGGAAAGGTGTTGTCCTCTTTCATGGTGTATTCTCTGGTTGATCTGCATTATTGATTCTGAAGAAAAATTCTCACGTCGACGTCCATAAAAATATTATGGAAAATGAATTGTTAAAATTACCCTCGAAGATATTGGCGAATGCTTCTGTAAGCGAGCAGCAAGATTAGCAAACCTATCCTTACTCTCTCTTTGAGTCTTCCGGTTATGCAGTCGTTGTTGAGTGCCTTGTGGAACTAATGGATAGCTCCATCGATTTACGTGTTGTTAAGGTTAGGTTAGGTTAATAGGCTGTCAGTTGGTCACATTTAGATTAATGTAGATCCGTTGTGACATCCTCCCTGTGTGATTCTGACTCCCATGTATTCAAACCTATGAAAATCCTTTGTCATTCAAGTCCGTTAAGGGTGTTGATGACTTGGAGCAAGCTATAGCCTGAAATGTCGGAGTGTACGCCTAAGTCATTGAAGAAATTTCTGTCATCACATATTCCCTTTCCTTTGCCCCACTTGAAAAATGATCCCTCCACCAGTGTACTCGTATAAGTCCGTTTGGTTTGAAGAAGTCGAAGGGGCTCTTAGGGAGAGATGGCCCCATCAACTCACTGACGCTCGTGTTGACAGCAGGAGTGATAATCGCTGGTGTATAAGCGAAGTTCCCGTTCGCCGTTTGTTGCTGCTTCTGTAAAAAATACGTGCATCGTTCAGTCGTTTTCGTTCGTTCTATCAGTGAGTGTAACTCGATGACTTTAGTCCAAAAATGTCTTGGACTATATGGGGCATATTTATAGATGTTTGCTAAACTCTTGCTAAGTTGTTACTAAGCAATTCCAGAGTTTAAGCTATTCATAAATAAATTTAGTGCTAAGTTTAGGGCTAGACCTGTGGTCTAACTTTAAACATAGGAAATGCTGTGTTTAAGTAGTTATTATCAAAGTCAAATGTCAAATTTGATTGATAAAAAAAAGTTCCAGATACTCTTAGAGCCCTTTGCATTGCAGCATTGCTTTTGTTGTTCATTTAAAATTTATTGTATAATATTTGTTTAAGTTTTTTGTTTAGTTGTCTTATTTAATAATTTTCTTTTACTTAATTTTTTTCGACATGCAATATCAAAAAATATTACACAAAATTTAACATGACGTGTAATAGAGATGCTAAACCTAGTGTTTTTCAACTCTCAACCATTAAATTTTGTTCAATCTAAAATTTTCTGCCGATTCCAAATGGCTAATAAGCAGCACTTCTCATGACAAGAGATACTCTTGGAGGATTTGTCAATTCCTCGCAAGAGGTATTACACCACTGGAATAAACTTTTTTGCAGCGGCTGAGAATCGAACCCCTGCAAGACAGTCCAACGCACTAACCATTATGCCAAGGCGTATGACACAAAATTTGCACTTTCTTTGACCCGTCATTATTTGAAGGATAATTGTAGTAGAACACAGCCTTAACCTGATGTTCTACTAAAAACAGCGGCGAAACTGACTATGAATAGTAGCTGTGTTTATTTAACCAACAAGCCTCTAGCAATGACAACTTTAGTAATTCTCTATATGAATACGCCCCTATGTGTTTAGAATATTTCTTAATTTTAACGCTATTATGTCCCACTGTATACGCATGTCCGATGTACGTGTTCAATTTTTAATTTTACATGAATAACTCGAAATAGAATACCCACGTATTTTCCAATCTTTACAATTTTTGATGTTGCAGTTTTCTACCTGGATTTGAAGAAGAAAAAAATCCTCAAAAGGTTTTTTTGTCTAATATTAAGGTTTCTTGATCGAAGATAAGAATTCTCACGCAGCGCAAATATATTTCGGTAATTGTAAGATGGTAACAGCAAATATATAGAAAAAGAAGTCGATTTGACGGGCGCAAAACTAGCAGTTTTGTATAGGCGAGCTTCTCTAGTTCAAGGTGTAGTGTAATAATTTGGACTGCATGTGCACAATTCATGCATATAAATATAGATACGACTATGTACCTAGATGCACTTGTACATACATATATGTATTTGTAATATATACCAACATTTTGTATGAGGTTCTTCCATTTAATGCAAAACTGGATATTATGTCCTTAGAAAAGTTGACAAATCTCACGTCCCAATCCAATGATTGGCCTAGTTAACACATCTTATGAAAACTACTGCGATTTTTGTATGAGTTAGTAAGACGATTTTGCAATTTTTAATTGAATTTAACATAATGTTATCTCTAACATTTTATTAGTTAGATTAAGATTTTGTTATTTGTTCTAATTTTACTCAGTAAGATGCAATACCTTATAGATTAGAGCAAACCTCAATAACGTAAAACTATAAATGTATTCATTATGTAAGTTGATCACAGTTACTGAAAACTTCACAACAAAACTAGAACGATCAATGTTTTAGCCAATATCAATGGGGTTTTCAAGGGTATTAATTGATGATTAAGATAGCAGCTATATATTGCCCACCAAGATGCTCTCCAATTGAAGAAGACTATGGAGAACTCCTAAATTTGCAAGGGTATAACTTCCTTATTGGTGGTGACTTTAATGCTAAGCACATCCACTGGGTATCTAGGCTCTGCGAGTTCTATTCTCCTGATTTGCCAACATACTGGCCATCGGAACCTAAAAAAATACTAGACCTTATTGACTTCTTTGTAGCTTAAGGAATAAATCGAAATCATTTAAGTGTTGAAGGTAGTTTCGATTTTTCGACAGATCATACTCCAGTAATGATAGAAAAAAAGAGACTGGGTGTGACCCACACTGATAACTTCCCATTTGTGGTCTTGAAAACTTTATATTTAGTTTTTTTCAAATAACCAAATTTTCAGCGAAACAAACTTTAGCTGTAAAATTCAAACAAACATTATTATAAGATTGAAAAGCATTTTAAGCATTTTAAGCAGTAGATGGATGATCGAAGTAGATGGTTTCATAGTGTAATTGTTATTGCGGTTTTTCCGGATTGAAAGGCTGTGATCTGCACTGGATATACTTACAATGACTCCTGTTTTAAAAATCGATGATGCTTGTGGCTTACTATGATATTAGGAAATTTGCTTTGTTTTGTTGATGATGAGGATACTTAGTCGATGATTTTATGTTTTTTTTGCAGAAAATGTGTTTAACTAATTTTAAACTTTTCTATTTAAAATGTTAAATTTCTTGTAATAATTACGAAGGTTGGTAGGTACATATTATATACTGAATTATAGATTTCCGTGTTTTTTAATATATCTGTGTTCCTACACCTAAGAAAACCTTGAGTAGAATTTTACATCTTTTTCATGGACAAAAAGATAAATACATATTGTGACGTTTTCTTCAATTTTACCATAGCTATTAATGGAATTTGAATATGTGGGAGTTGGGTACAACTGAACAACCTTATTCATATAAGCATGTACAGCACATACATTCTTTTAAAAACTAAGTTGATAATAAAATTATAAAATTATGTATTATATTATAGAAATTACTTTATTATTTCGGTTCCAAACATTTTAATTGAAAAAAATTTAAAAACGAAATATTCAAATATAAAAGATATGGTTTGGTTATTGATGGAAGGGTACTTACAAAATATATCCGCTCTAAAACTAGATATATGTCAAATATAAACCATTTGTTAGAAATTGTATTATGTATAAAATTAAATAATGGCAAATTCAATATCATTGCTCGTTCTCAAGATATTCTAGTCGAAAAACAAATATTACCACTTTTTAGTACATTTTTTTATATTTTTATTCAAACTTTCAATTCGATACTTGTCAAAATTTAACCATATGTTAATAATTGTATTTTGTCGATACCTTCCCGTAAGAATGTACTAAGCGACACTTTTTTCGAAAATGACTTTTTGATGAGGAAATATACTACGAGTATATGTTAAGAGCCACGTTTTGGCCTGGGTTCCGCCAACCTATTATGCATGAAAAGGAAACTAGAGTACAAATAAAAAAATTTATCAACTGCCATGTTTTCTCATTAAAATAATGTTGCCCCCTGAAATTTGTATTATCCGCCAAAAAAATTATGCTAAGCGACATTAATAAAGATCTCATTGTCGTGAGCAACAAAAAATTTTGTTAGATGTCACTTAGTTTAACCAAAATTGTCTCTTAGCACACTATTCAACTAAAACTTTCTTCGTTTTTTTCGTTTCCTGAACAATTTTAGAAATGTCGCTTAGTATACATTCTTACGGGAAGGTATCGATGTATAAAACAACATACTTTAGAAGGCACTATCGGTGTTTATTCCCAAGAAATTCGACTTGAAATACAATTTTAACTAGTTTTCACTAGAATTTTTAATAGTTTTTTTATTTAAAAAAAAAACTATTAATTCAATATTTGTCAACATTTTACCAATTGTACAAAATTATACTATGTATAAAATAAACTAAATTAGAAGTCAATATCACTACTAGTTCTCGAGAAATTTGAATCGAAAAACAATTTTTACCAATTTTCAATAGAATTTTTTATAGTTTTTTATTTTTTGTAAATAAAACTGTAAACTGATTTTTTTTGAAATTTTCACCAGTTGTCAAACACATTATTTTTCGTAAAATTAAATTATTTTGAGTTTCAAATTGTTTTCCGTTCTTAGAATATCTGGGATATGAAATTTTTTTTTCAGTTTTTTTTATTTAAAAAAATAACTGTACGTTCATTTTTTTCCAAATTCATACCAAATCTGTATGACCTTATAATGAGTACATTAAATTTTATTTGAAATCAAAAGCATTATGTTTTCGTGAGATATTTGAAACTAACCAAAATTTTTACTTTTTTTTTAAACCGTTATAGTGAAAAAACTACTCACTGAATTTTAATAAACGCCTTTCAGTCTCTTTCGAAGTTATTATCTATTAAACAAAATTTATTTGAAGTCGATATCTTTACTCGTTCTTGAGATATCGACGACGAAAAATGGTACCAGAACGTACGGACGTACGAACGTACGAACGTACGTACACACACACACACACAGACATCTCTCTAAAAATGATTGATATAGCCTCTAGGGACCTTGAAACGTCGAGAAATGTCAAAAATTCCAATTTGACAAATGGGACCGATTACAATAACTCCCTATGGGAAGTTAAAAATAATCCTAAGCTCGTGAATAAGAGAACAAACTGGAATGAATTCAGAGATAACTTTGAAAGTTTTATAAATCTGAGATCCCCTGTGGAAATTATTGCTGATGTGCAACAGGCTGCAGAAGAAAGTACTCCAACAGGGTAGTCCCAGAAGTACCCGACCTGACGTATAGATGGCGTTGTTGTTGAAAAGAATGACTATGGTAGAGAGTACCAACTTTATAAAGCTTAAGTTTGAAGTTTGACGACGCTACGTTGTTCAGTATTTGTTTGGCAGCCATCAACATTGAACGATCTCAGTGAATTTGTTAACATGAAAAAAATTGGTCATCTTTATGTGATACAATACTTTCATTTGAAAGGCCTCAATCCAACCAATATCAAAGCGGAGCTAGATTCTACTCTGGGGGAGTCTGCTACTTCGTTTACAACAGTAAAATATTGGGTGACAGAGTTTAAACGAGGTCGTAAGAGCTGCCAAGACGAACATCGCAGTGGTCGACCAAATGAGGTGACCACGCCAGAAATGGTGAAGAAAATCCACAAAATGGTATTGGGTGACCGTCGACTGAAAGTGCGCGAGCTAGCAGACATAGTAGGCATTTCAAAAAGTGCTGTACATCGCATATTGACTGAAATTTGGACATGAGAAAGCTGTTCGCAAGATGGGTGCCGCGATTACTCACAATGGAACAAAAACAGCGTCGTGAGGATGTTTCAATTGAGTGTTTGGCGAAGTTTCACAGCAATAAAGCAGAGTTTTTGTGTCGATTCATAACCATGGATGAAACATGGGTCCATCACTGGGTCCATCCAAATTTGAAAAAATGGCTCGGTGGTAAAAGATTTGCCAACAATGAAGAGGTGGAGTCTGCGGTTGATGGCTATTTTGAGGAGCTCGACGGTTCTCACTATAAACAGGGTATCGAAGCTATTGAATATCGCTGGGAAAAGTGTATCGAGCTAAAAGGAGACTATGTATGTAGAGAAATAAAGATATTTTGCCCCAAATTTTTTGTGTTTTCTTTATTAGGTCGGGTACTTTTGGGACTACCATTTCAAAATGCAGAGAAACAAAAATAAAATATCCTGTCGAAATAAAAGAGCTGATATTGGAAAAAAGAAGAGCTTGAAAAAAATATCAAACTATGAGATTTCCAGGCGATAAGGCAGTATTCAATTGTCTAAAAAGACACAAAACTGGCCAATAAAATCTCAAGATGGAAATTGGATCGGAAACCCGAGACAGAAGGCTGATATCTTGGCTGAATATCTTGCAAATGTCTTTAACCCATTCTCAGGATATACAGCTACACATGACATTCAGTTTGTTGTTAGAAGCGACGAATGTGAAATTCTCATTATTACGTTCAAAGAAATAAGGAGCATGTGTTATCTAAAAAACAAATCACCAGGAAACGATCTAAAAACTGCTTAGGTTTTGAAAGAAAAGCCTTCAATAACTTAATAAACGTATGCTTTTAGCTTAGACATGTGCCACATCATTAGAAATTTGCAGAAGTCGTTGTTTTACATAGCAAAGTAAGCCACCAACAGAAGTAACCTCTTACAGACCTATATCGCTTATACAAATTATGGAAAAAGTTTTCGAAAAACTACTTAGCATAGTAATAGAAGAAAGAAGACTAATACCGAATCAGTTTGGATTGAGAAATAAACTGTATTTGTTATATGCTAGGCATATTCCAGTGGACTATCATGGCCAGGTTTGCTGATAATACAGCGATATTGGTGTCTGATAAATCCGTTACGAATAAGGGTATAGAAAAACTGCAAAATGCAGACGATAAAGTTAGAGATTGGGCACAGGCGTTTCAAATTAAACCAAACAAATTCGATGCATATAAACCGTACAAACAAAAAACTCAATGATGTTCCAATTTTCATGAACGGTGTAGCTGAACCTTACGCCAATACTGCCCAATACAATGGAATGACTTTAGATGCAAAGCTAAAGTGGAAAGAGCACATCAAAAAAAAAAAGAGAAGAACTGAACTAAAGGTACAGAAAATATATTGGTTACTAGAACAGAATTCTAGCCTATCTATCGCGAAAAAAATAATGTTATACAAGCAATAGCTGAAACCCGTTTTGACGTATGCACAATGAAAACAAATACTGAACTCATCCAAAAATTCCAAAACAAAGTCATTGGTACATAAGGAATAGCGGTCTACCTCGTGACCTTCAAATTGAAAAAGTCATATCTTCTCTATAGAAAATAGAAAACAGCGTTTGTTCAACCTGTCCGTAAGAAAGGAGACCCAAATCTTCCCCCGACCAATTGCACTTACGTCACATCAGATCAAGAACTATTCTGAAGATCGAAAGTTCGGCATTCGCAGCAATCATTCCACGGATGGTCTGATGGTATATCTCAGCGAAGAGTGGAACAGATATTTACATTGTTTTAGAGAAAGTAAGATTATTGAGCTTAATATTCCCAGGCGATCTCATCGAAAATGCGTGCGTTTGGTATCAACGAAAATCTTATTTTTTGAATTGGAAATCACCTTCTAGATCATTCAATACATGATCTATTAGACAGGTTTAAGTCTGATCTTCAATAACATAAATGATGGTGTTCCTCAGGGCTCCGGTTTGACACCGACTGTCTTCATCATTTTAATAAATGATCTCTTGTCTGAAACTTCTTATCCACTTCATTTTTTTGCCGATGGCTGTACCCTCAATTTCTCGTATTCGATCTCAAATTCACGTCCATCACCTTCGGAAAGGGAATTGAACCGATTCCATATGATAAGCTCATTAAAATTCGATCTTTAGAGCAATGTTAAATGGGGTATACAAAATCGTGTGGATTTTAATGCTGTTTAATGTAGTTGAAGCCAAATGTACCCCCTATGCCATTATCCCTGAATGGCACTTGTATCGAAGAAGCCGAAAAGCTCTCAGTAATCGGTATGTCTGTCAACGACGGTCTTCATTGGAATGACCACATTATTATTATTATTATTATAAAATTCTTTATTTAAAAATATAAGATTATAATATTATAAGAAGTATATAAAAGAAAATAGAACAATGACATAATATGCCGTCTGTCGAAATAATTGACGTATATTCTTACATTAAAAAATAAATAAAAAAAAGTGTATAGTTTAATTGCAGAAACAAAATTATTCAGTTGAAACTATAGCGTTAAAAAAAAAGAAGAAAAAAAAAAAAGAATTAATTTCAAAAAAATTAGTTAGTTTGTGGGATTAAGGTTACTGTTTACAGAAACATTGAAAATTTATTTATACAAAGCAAGATTATGAATATATTTTTTTATGTTACAAAGTTATTCCTGTATTTGAAGGCATGATCGCAGTAGCTAAAAAGGGTTTTCCATCCACATTTACCATTGAGAATATCTTTAGCTTCTACACGAGATAAAGAACTCTTTGAGAAGTACAGTCTTCGCAATTCTTGCAGAATAGGACATACAGCTAAAAAGTGGTAAATATCTTCATTTTCGTTTCTATTACAGAGACAACAAATAGTTGTTCCACTCTCATCTTGAATATTAGACTGATTTGATACGGTGAAAACAGGTTACTAAAATAGTTCCCAGCTCCTAGGCAGTGGTTTAATTCTCTATATAATAGTCGACTTGGTGACATCTGAGCACTATTGATACATTGAAGATAGAAATATTCATCCACTTTTGCAATACAATTATAGAACTCATTGCGCCAGTTATCAATTGACTCCACGGACAGATTCAAATCCAACCCGTAGGTTATAGCAATACCTCTCCATTCCTTAAACGGTGTTAGTCTATATTGAAGCGCATATTTCATTATAAGTTGTTGCAAATTGTTCGTAGACCTTTGCATAACCCTAATAATGTAATCTGCGTTGGCTTTTAAGTTTTTTTAAATATATTTGTGGCACTCCTGATTCCACATGCAAAGCATAAGTAGGTGTTGTCATTGGCAGTCTAAAAATTCTTTTGAAAAATAATCGCTGAACAACTTCGAATTCTTCAAAAAATTGATAACCAAAAACTTGATTGGCATAGCAAAGTCAAGTGTTTATTGTAGCATCTAGTATCCTAAACTTAGAGGAGGTATCAACTTGTTGTTTAGAATAAAAACTATTCCACATGATGTTGATAGCCGTTTTAGCGACTGAGCATTTTTCTCTAATGTGAGGACGTAAATCTAGAGTGTTTGATATTAAAAAACCAAGATATTTATAATATTTAACTATTTCAATGGGCTCTGAACCTAAAAACCAATTTTCTGAAGGAAGCCTTCTCGTATTGTTGGACTCAAAAACCATTATTTTGGACTTAGAGGCATTTATTTTTAGATCCAATAAGTTGCAATACTCTTTAAGGCGGTTAATCTGCAGTTGAAGTGTTGAGGAGTTATCTGTTAGCAAAACAAGATCATCGGCGTACAATAGAACACTTACAGTTAGATCTCCTATCCAGGCAATATCCTAGAAACATCGTCGATATAGAGAGCAAACAAAATTGGACTCAGAACACACCCTTGGGGCACCCCCGTTTCCGTGTTGAAGAACTAGGACTTGATTGTTCCGTTCCACACAGAGCAACATGTGTTGGTTACAAGTTGTTTATATAACCTTAAAAATTTGGATGATAAACCAAGTGCTGATAGTTTATATATTAAAGCATTTCTGTTAATGGTGTCGAACGCGGCCTTAAAATCAACAAAAAATGCAAAAAGCTTTTTTTTGTTATCAATGTACCTCTTAGCAATGTTGGTGAGAACAAATATCTGGTCAACAGTAGAAAAACCAGACCGAAAACCAGCTTGAAAAATACTAAGGTGATTATTCGTATCTACCCACTGCATTAATCTATAGTAGAGTACATTCGTGAAAATTTTTCTTAACACCGGTTGTATGGAAATTCCTCTATAATTTTCTGCGAGGTTGCAGTCACCTTTTTTGTAGATTGCACAGATTAACGACTTCAGAAAAGACTTAGGAATTATCTCCTCATTCAATATTTTGTTTAAAAAATTCAAAAGAAGGTTTAAAAATGCTGGTGTGGAGTATTTGAAAAATTCAATTGAAACTCCATCAACTCCTGAGGCCTTATTATTTTTCATTCTTTTCAGAGTTTCTTGGAGCTCAGACATTGAAATTGGATCGTCTAGTTGTGCTATGTAGATTTCAGGTTGGGCATAATGAAAACAAGAAGGTGTGGACGCGGGAATGACCACATTCTCGAGACCGCCAAAAATGCTGCTGATTTCTATATCGGTTTCGGAAACTTTTAACCCCTTCTGATCTGGCTAGAATTTATAAGGCGCTTATACTTCCAAAACTCAAGTTTATCCCACATCTTTGGGCAGCACAAACTTCTCTTCTTTTATTGTATAGAATCCAAAACAGAGCGTTAAAATTGGTAGAAAACAGAGGTATCATGGAATCATTCCCATATCTTGAACATCGTCAGAATGTTTCATGTCTTTTTTTGTTTTATCGTTTCTTGCACAAGTAATGCCCCTCAATCAGTTCTTCCGTGGTACCTGTTTCACTATGAATGCTCATCAGTTCACCCTGCCTAATTTTACTCGTGCCGTCAAATACAGAGATTCCTGTTTTAGTCGCACAACACGATCTTGAAATAATTTGCTCGGCACGATTTTTCCTTGCCAATTTAATTTGCAAACATTAAAGACCAATGTTCATCGACACCTCCTTTCTCTCCCCTCCTAATTTCCCCATCGATTGTGCTGTGCTTAACATTCCTAATGCGAATTATGAAAAAAAAAGTACACGACCAAGCAGAGAAACTTAACAAGTAAGAAGAATTTCGGATGATGGAAGAATATTGTAAGCTGTTACAATCAGTATCAATCTCTTGGCATTGAAATTCAATATCCTGCATCAAGAAAATGTGGAAAAACTGCGTCCGAAAAATTTGGACAAGGAACTCGAGTTTTCTAACTGGTAAATGGAGAGAACCTTGGATGGCTACGAGTTTATTAACAGAGCGGACGGACAAATCTCAATTTACGAGAGATGCTATAAATATTCCTAAATGGGTTGCAGAGAATCCAAACAGGAGCCAGTTATCAGTTCAATACAAATTAAGCGTCAATATGTGGGCAGGTGTAATTGGAAACAAGTTGATCGGCCCATTCAAACTACCGACCAGGCAGAAGCGTAATTCTCCAAACTTTCTTGAGATTTTGCAAAATGATTGGGCAAAATTTTAAACAACCTATTATTAAATGCTTAGCAATTTACTAGTTAGCAAATTGTTAAACTTTTAGTACTTTACTAACTCTTAGAAAATTGTTAACCTTCTCTTTCGTTTTACTAACTTGTAAGTTACTAAATGCCTTTTATTAAAAATGGTGCATCTGAACACGTCCAAACAATGACAGTTCGTAAAAAACTACAAAGCAAACAAAACTAAATCTGAGGAACGGACTTAATAATTTGATTTTTCAGAAGTCAAAGTGACAACCACAATTTATTTCTCCCAAAGAAGTGTAATGTAACTAGTACTAATAATTCTGGTGAAATTGGAATCCCACGGTCTTGGTTTTTCAGGTTTTCAACCAAGAACCGAATTGTGGTGTTGTCAGTCCTATAACTGGAGTAAGATTCTCCATCGTACAGCTCTTCAAAGGGATTTGCTCGGGACTTAAAATACGCACTTTTCTGCACAAAGCTGAGTCTTCAAACATATCGAAATCTTCGTCTTCCGAAAACATTTTATATTATTTTATTTACTTTTAAAAACATTTAGCTCACGAATCAAAAAAAAAAAAACACAATTTAAACTACATATTTCAAATAAAATTGCCAAGAAATTTTTTCCGAGGGAAATGACAGAAGTCATATGGATTTAGCAAATTACTAAAATTTAAAGTAGCCAATTTGTGATTTTAACTTTAGTAAAATGTTAAGAGATAGTAATATGTTAAAATCGTTTAAAATTAGCAAAATCCTTAGTAATTTACTAAAATGGCTTTGACATACATATTACTAAATCGTTTAAAATTTTGCGCCATTATCTCGTAATAGAACTATTGGACAGATTCAACTAGCTTCATAATATTTTCAGCAAGAAAGTTCCACAGCCCACATTGTGACATTTGTTGAGGCTAATATTTCTTCAAAAAATGAAGTTATAAGCGCAGTTTCTGCTATTAGTTGAAATGGGTACGAGTACAGAAAACTAAGCCTCTTCTTAAATCCGCAAATACTAATGTCAACATTGTCCTGTCCTGTCTAATAGGAACAAATTCGGAGAAAATACGAAGCTGCGGGTGCCTGCTAGTAATTTGATTAGTGAAGTTATTTAGTTTAAGCACTGACAAACAATCTTATCCAATACTTCATGAGCTTACTAATATCCATTTCAAAATAATTAAAAAAAAATTCTCAGAACCAAGATTAAAATAATTACTAATAATCAATCGTCTTCAGAGTTATAATTTTTGTATACCTTGCCGCCATGCCACAAAGCACATTAACAATGACATTTTAATCCCATTTAAAATTTTCTGTGTATACATAGATACACAATAAAAAGAAAAAAAAATATTAAAAAATTGTTAGCACATCTGCACATATTCTTCTTTTTTTTTTTTAAGACAATAGGTAACCCAAAAAAAAAAGTTTCGTTTGATGATTCTCTCTGAAAGCCATTTAAATTGTAGAATTGCGTTGACATTGTCATTGATTAACAGAACACATTCAAGGCGTGTTCCATCAGATCAGATCCCATTTTAATCCAATCCTATATGTATGTGTCAATAATTTATTCAAAGGTTAAAGCCCATTCAATACCTTACACCGCTATGTTATATAAGTTATAAATTTTGACAATGTGATGCGTAACATGGAAATGTGATTAGACATATTTCACTCCGTAAAGGGATGCAATATATAGATTAATCATTATCCTTCAATTCAAAGATGATTGATTGTAATACACTTTTCGTTTTCGTTTTATTTTCTCACAAATGAAATGGTATTTGAAAGATAAGATGCAAGAATTAGTTGCATCAACCTTATCGTGAATTGACTCAAGTTTTGGTATTATAGACTATTTGTGCGAGATTCACATGCCTGTGGAAGTTTTAAATTTTTTGATGCCAAAAGGTGTAGATCTAACCTAGTTGAAATACTTTTCAGAATTATGCGTTGGAGCAATCGAGCTTTTCACATAACAGCCTTTGGTTTTTCTCATTAATATTCAGGTAAGATTATTATTTAAGTCATTTTCATCCCACACTAAAGTTAGTTGAAGTATAGCGAGGCATATTCCTTCTAAATGCGCAGATAACATCCTATCCAATGTTCTGTATAAGTGGCTTAAGGCTTTGTTCTAGGACACTATGTAGTCAGCAAGTACCAGTGTTGCTTCCGGTCTGGCAGATTGACAATAGACCAAATCTTCTAATTAAGGCAAATCCTAGTTAATACCAAGGAATCCCCAAATTGAGACTCACCATTTTTTCATGGACTTCCACGCCAAATAGAACTCTATATAGCGATTTCCAAATTCGAGGTCCCAGTAAAAATGATCCAACTCTGTTGCATGGCTTTGAAAAAAAAGGAAAAAGCTGCTCTGAACTTTTCCAAAAATACACAGAGTTATGACTACGAGATGCGTTGACATGTGGCTTCTTTAATCTCACGACGGCGATTGATGATCGGACTAAACTTGTTGGTCTTGAATTAAATCAGTACAGAACCATGTAGATGCTGGCCACAGCAACTGAACAGAACGTCACTATTAATGGCACAACTTAGAAGCAGTTCAGGAGTTCATCTACTTCGGAGTTAATAATACTTGGACAAAGGACACCTCAATGGGAATTGGGTGAAGAATTGCTCAAGGAAATCGTTGCTACTTCGGTTTGACAAAACTCCTCACGCGAGAGACGAAGTCGGCGTTCTACAAAACTTTTATACTACCAACCAGTTTTTCTTAACAGCACCAAAGATTGAGCTATACGGAGTGTTGGGCTCCTGGGGAGAAAAAATTCTTGGACGGATATTTAGTCCTGTGTGTGAGGAAGACGAATGGAGGTGAAGATACAACCGTGAGCTTTTTGAGCTGGACCGAGACGATGTCCATTACAGAGAGCCTAAGCACGTCGATGCATTCATTTGGCCACACCGAGCGAATGGACAACAATGCTCCAGTTTACAGATGACATAAGCGCTTGATCTAGGCAATAGGAAGCAGTGTGCTCGGGAACCCATAGGCTGCAGTGTCTCAGGCAGATACCTTTCAATCAGTTAAGTAAGTATGTAATAGACAACCCGACTTTGCTAGTGTTTTTCAAGCTGAATTATTAGCTATCAGGGAAGCATGCAAGGTACTCAAACAAGATCCCAAACCCGAACCGCAATGCAGACAGTCAGGTGGCTGTTAAAGTCATTAATTCTAGCACATCATCCTCGAAATTGGCCCAGCAATGCCGGAATGAACTTGATAGTCTCAATATTAACCATAATGTCACTCTTATCTGGATTCCGGGTCATTGTGGCATTGATGGAAATGAACGGGCGGACAAGCTGACCAGGTAGGGATCAGCCCTTCATTCATTGATTTCAAGCCCGCGTATGAATTAAAATGAGTTAAATAGAGCAACGTTTCTTTGGTCATCCCTAGAAAATTGATCCGTTTGTCTAGAATGAGTTGGTGCGCAGTAGTCTTACCAGCTCATCAACTACAGCTTTGCATAGCTCGGTAACATGATCGTCAGCTCTAGCAATTTTATTGGACTGAAAGTTATGTGCGTTTGATTGTGATAGTCGCGTATAATCCAGAACATATTTGTTGTCTTCTTGATTATGTTTTTTCACTGGTTTTCAATACCTGATGCTGGATTGAATAATATTGTCAAGATATTATTAAAGATGACTCAATTAGAAAAGAACATGGCGAAGCCATCTGACGTCGAACTTCCTCAGAGTGTGTATTTGTTTTGGATGTGATATCATCATGTCATATATGTATGGTCGTACTATTTCAAAGAGGTGATAGTAAACAGCTTCTAAGTTAGCCCCTGGGAACGTTTGAAAATCTACGAAATTTGAGGATTGGCTTGCTTTGATCGTATTGGATGAATCAGGAGATTATTATACACTGTTGTAAGTTTTGAAATATGGAAACTACGAACCCAGCAGTGTGAATGCATACTATGTAGTATAAAACTTATGTTAACCTTGATGCAAAATGTCATAATTGATTTTCAAGACTTCTTGCCAGATCTGCTTCCAAATACGAGTCTCGGTAGCAGATATGAACGTAGCATATATATAACAGTTTTTCATCTTCCTTTTTGTGTGATTAATCACATCGAATTTATTGGATTATGGAGATTTTTGCTATGCAGCAGCTTAATGGCAGTTTTTCGGCTGCATATGGCCTCCTAAGGGATCTAAAATTCTACGTACAGATCTGTAGTTCGTTGTCCTTATTTCATAACAGGGTTGATCATCAAAAAATCTATTTGTATGCGATTCTTGTGGATGATTCACAAATCAAAAATTTTATTGGGCCGGATAGTCACTCAGGCGGAACACACCCCTACAACGAGAACCATAACCTTTAAGTATAGGTGCCAGATGAACCCTTTCAAATGTAATGTTTTATTATTTTTGTATTCTATAATACAAATGTTGGTAGTTAGATTTTTTTTTAAATAATGGATCATTTGTAATCGGCTAGCTAAATATTATACAACACAAGCTACAATTTTAAATCAATTTTTAATAATAATGGGTTCAAGTCTATATTTGTTTTTTTTTTAAGGTATATACATACGAGTACCTACTGGAAAGCAGACAAATAGATTGCGAAATAAACTATCATATCTTCGCAGTTTCATGATGACCCATATCACAATTAGTATCAAACGTCATATCGATTTCAAAATAAAAAAAAAATCAAACAAAATGGGATAGTTAAGACCATAAAGCAATTAATTAGCCATAATAAGAAATATTAAAATATGTCGCTTTGTACCCTCAAGGCCTTGGGTATCAAGAAGCGCCTACAAAAGTCATCACACACATATGGGTTGAAATAAAATGAAAACAAAAAAAAAATATTTCCCATAATCTCATGTTCATTGAATTAATTTCCAGATGCGATGAAGCAATAAAAAATCTTTATTCTTTTTGTTTTCAAAAGGTAAGCTTAGATATGGGAAAAAAGGTTTTTGTTTTGATCTAGACTTCTGATCAATACGATAATATATTATAAGGAATTTAACTGCTTCATGCGTATCGCATAACATTAAAAAAAAAATTATAACACATCTTTAGGTGTTCGGGATTATGTCTAAAAATGTTGTTCGGAAAATAAAAATTGAAAATTGCCTTTTGGGAATATAATTAAAAAATTAATTCACAAATGTATTCAAATTGGACAATTTTTTCAGAAATTACCATAAATAATAATTTTGTTAAATAGATTTTGGAAGAAATTATTTACAATTGAATTTATTTTATCATGTGTAGTACGTTTCAATAATTGAAACACAAATCATTTTATTTCATTCAAAGTTTATGAAATGCCCAAAAGATAGGGTTCAATAACAGAACACAATTTCAGCAAGATAGAGCCACTCTACTTATATCTAGAGTTTCAATGAAGAGCCTGAGAAGAAGTTACTCAAATAAATTAATAAGCAAAGAACGGTAAAATATCCTAGATGCCTTGGCGCTGCACTTTACAATGTATGCAACTTTTTTGTATGAAAATATCAAAAGTTAAGAATTTACGGAAGCAATTTTTTAATTATTCAAATTCCAGAAGAAAATATCAACTTTGAAGTTGCTGTAAAATTGAACCAATATACGCTTTGCTTTCGGTTGTTCACAAATTTAAGCGTCCGATTACAAGAACGGTTTGAAAATAACTGACGGTATTTAAACAAGATTCTTTTCATAGCATAAAATCTGTATTTTCAAACTTCGTTTTGTGTAAATGAAATATGAAAATAGTACTCTAGTGTTTTTTATTAATTTTATATTAAATTTGACAAAATCCTGCTTGACACCCTTTAGTAAGTACGATAAAAGAGTTGATAATCTTATTATTATCATATGTCAAATCAATCACGATGTGTATCAAAATATCAGAAAAAATATCTTACCTATTTTCGAATCTCATCCACAAATAAGAAAACATATTTTTTTGGTATTTGTTTGGGCGTTAATTTAACTAATGAATACAACACAGTTTATAATAATTCTTTTGACGTTTCTGCTCTTGTTTGAAGCTTTCCTTTTCTTCTAGGTTGAAGGCTAAATTTTATCCACACTTTCCTTAACCAAAAACTGCTCAAAATAAAACCGATACTGAATTTTTTGAAGATGTTATATTAAAATCAATTTTGTGCATAAAACAAACGAAAGAGCTGACGTCCAAACCTGATTTATTAATAATCATATTTACTCATGGCTTAGTTCAGGTTTGTTAGCCCCAGATGATATCTGAACGCACAATTCAAGTTGTTTCACAATCCTCGTTGATGACACAAAGGATTTTTGTAGGACTGAGTTAAATATGTCTACAATATTTCAACTGTTTGACAACACTACCCCCAAAGGTATCAGCCAGGAAACTATTGACAAAGGCGCTTGGCTGACTATTGAATATTCCCTATAGTCCAGTCAAATTAGTATTTCATATCTACAAAAATACTGTGTCGAAGTTTTTTTTGTTTCTTAAAGAGTACCTATTGGAGAGTGTAAATCCAAAAAGTTCGAACAAAAAGCGCCCATGCGTTGTTCGCCATTTTGAAAAAGGCTTTGGAAAGCGTGAACTCGATTTTCTCGGCTCCTATCATATATAGAGCTGTATTTTTTTAGGTTTGTACGTTAAAATATCTTCTTTAACTTTTGTTGAGAAAAAATTTGAAACCTCTTTCCAAAAAAAGTTATCGACGAAAAACTGTCGAGATTTTGAAGTAAAAAATGGTTCTTGACGTTTATCTCGCCTCATGTTTATCTGATCGAAAAAATACTTAAGTATAGATTATAGATTACTTTATTTCCTACATTTTGGTATATTTAAATTTTATGTTCGACAAAAACTGTAGGAAATATAACCTGTCAAAATGGCCAATATCCTGCGAAAATTAAAAAAAAAAGAAATTTACTCACGTTTGAAAAAATTCAAATTTGATTATGTTCATTATGAAATTTAAGGAAACAGTTCAAATTCTTTTCCACACCACCACCGAGGTATAATCCACGATTCAATCGTTTTCGTTTCTATATCAGCCTACCAATGACGATCCCAGCACTAACAACGTTAATATGATCATTGATGTTCGCACGCCTAGCCCAAAAAAAAAATGAGATAAGAACGACATGAAAAAACTATGCCACATTGAGCACATTAGTTCAGTATAGAGCTCTGTACAGAGTCCGAGCATGTCGAGCATGTTCCGAACATTCTCTGAACCAAGCGTGCTCTGAGCGCTCTGCGTATATTTTTGAAACACACCTGTCGCTGTCGCCATTTTTTTTTTAATTTCCAATTTCCATCTGTCAAATGCTTGTGTTAAGCATTTTACTCTGTCTGCTCAGTTATTTTATTCTGAGCTCATAGAGCGCACTCTGAACACGTCAGAACATGCTCAGAACGAAAAAGAAACACATTTTCGAAACTCTGAACACTCTGAGCTAAAAAAGATACACAATTAATTTTTTGACAACTCAGGTTCTGTTCTGAACTAAAAAAGAAAAACGCCTATAGAAACGAAAACGATTGAATCGTGGATTATACCTCTTGGGGAGACCACATTAAAAAAATGCGCCGTAACTCTACCTCGGTGGTCGTGTGGAAAAGAGTTTGAACAAGCAACTTAAAGGATTATGACTACCATTTAAATATTTGAGCTCAGCGAGAAGATTTAAGAGGAGCTACCGATGCACATTGGTTTCGAATGGCTGAAGATTGCAATAGGGGGAAAATATTTTGTACGAAAACTCTGAGAGTAAAAAAGGGTCGGTCTCAACAGTGTTTACCCAATCTTAAACGCATATTTTGAGAATTAACACCACTGCTAGTCCAATGTTCTCTACGCCCTTTCTTGCAGACGGATGGTCATTGACATCAAATGAAGACATAAAGACTATTAAAGCCTTATTAAAATTTGTCTGACCCAACTCCGAATGTTTTCAAGGTTCCATTTAACTTACCAACCGCTTTTGTCAGATGATAAACTGTAAATCTGGATATTGTCAGCATGCGTATGATTATTAACTTTTAACTAAGTATCCGAGTCCAGCACTCTTTCAAAAGATGTTTTGTCAAATAACACCTCAACCACAAACCCACCGATTTTCGACCCAATGCTACCCCCCAGTGTGAAACTCACTACAAGATTAACCGACCCCGCACCAACTAATAGTAAACTGGAGGGGCATTATATCATGGCTAGACTCCGTGATCAAAAACTTTTCCAAAATGTTCGTTTGTATCTAGCCTACCTGCATGATAAATCTGACTCTGTTTGCATCGATGGCAAAACTAAAACCAACGTTACTGTTCAAATTGAAAAGAAGGACTCCCTACTGACCATATAGCCCTGAAAAAAATCAACACCAGTTTTCATGAAAACTTTAACATTTCCGTCACAACAGTCAATAAAGACCTTACTACGTATGCCTCTCACATCAGCTCCAAACGTACATCGTACCTTCAAACCACGCGTACAAACTTCAATAACTATTTTCGATCCTAACTCAAACCCAGCTTTATACATTAATCCAAATCCTCTAACCGTCCTAGACGGTCAAATCCTCCCTCTTACTTTCTACTATCAAAACGTACGAGGCCTACGTTTTAAAGCTCATGCTGTTTTGCAACAAACCCATGCTTTACCCTTTGAAATCTACGCCCTTACTGGAACAAATCTGGTCCCTAGTATTAACAACCAAGAATTGTTTCCTTCTTCTTTCAACGTTTATCGCGATGATGTACTTAACCGACCTACCTGCGAATGCCCTTGTCGAGGTGTCCTCATAGCTATTCAAAATACACTAGACTCATCCCTTATTGCAATCTCTTTTTCCTCGAATCTTGACTATGTTTCCGTTAAGATAACACTACCTCGCAAGTCACTTTATGTTATATGTTGCTATATTCTGCCGTCACAACTTATCGAATCTTATAAACTCGCCATTGATACGGTTGACCATATAATAAATGTGTGTGACCCCAACGATGATATCCTTCTTTTCGGTGACCTTAACCTTCCTCATCTAAAATGGACTTCATCCGAAGATCAGTCTCATTATATAGCTTCCAATCCCACCTCCGCTAAGGAATGTCTATTTATAGATCACCTAGCAGATTCAAGCCTATGCCAAGTTAGTGGTATATCGCAAACTATATGGACAGGAAACTAGATCTTATTTTCACAACCGAGCTCTGCAGTCTCACTCTCTCCCCTTTCCCTATCTACCATCGACAATTTTCATCCTCCCCTCATTATCTCACTCTATCAAATCACCTGCCAGCAAATCAGTACTCTTAGGATTTTCACAAAGCAAACTTCCCTCATATTAACGAATATCTGAACAAAGTTTCCTTCAATTTTAATAACCTTAAGCCCCAGTTATAGCTTCCATTGAAATGTATCATTGGAACAAATCAGTGGAATGCTGACTTCATTTTTTTGACAAGCCAGTTATAGCAATCATTGAAAAAATTGGTTTCAGTAAAAGATCCTGTCAGTGGCTGATTACAACCAATTCTATGCATTTGATGTTAGGGGCCAGTTATAGCTCATCAGAAAAGTCCATCAGAAAAAAATTTGTCTTCCAAATTTGGCCATATTACAACTCGATTTTGAGTAAAATTTGAATGCAATTAGACGAATACTCGCTTGGACTAATTTTTACAAAAAGAATTACCTACAACATTTTGTTGCTAAATTTACTCAGAAAATGGATTTAAATATTTTTTCTGATGGAATTTAATTTTTCTGAACAGCTGATTGTCAAAACTCAAAATATATTCCATTTCGTTTTTCTTTTGAGTTTGAACAAGCAACTTAAGGCGCCAGTTATAGCTATCATTGAAAACCATCATTGAAACACAAATCAGTGGAACGTTGGAATATTTTTCGACAAGTCGGTTATAGCAATCAATAATTTCGCTGTCATTGAAAAGATCTGTCATTGAAAATAAATTACTAGTGATGGGTACCTCATTCATGAGGCAATACAAAATGTCGCATGTTATGTTATTGTTTAAAGTTTTTTTTTTGCTAACTGCAATCATTTTCTTGTTCTGTTTTTGTTAGAGATATGAGCTATAAGAAAAAAAATCATTTCTTTGGGGTTCGGCTGCGTGATTAGTGTTTAGTCCAGTTTAGTTTACAGTTTCCTACTCTCTACTTTGCTTTCCATAAACCGACTCACAGAATTTCTCTATAAGGCTATGGGCGCACATTCAACTTTTAGTTTCACAACTGCTTGGTTCGAGCAACTAAAAAGCTTGTGTTTTGACACAAACTAAACGATTGCCTAAAATGAGTTCGCTATTTTGTGTAACACATAATTATATACACCTCCGCGGACATTCAACCAAATAGTTCATCTGTTTTGTAAGCAACCAAACAGTTGTACAACTAAAAATTGAATGTGCGCGCCTAGCCTAAGTGTCTTTTGTGCTAGTGTTTGTCTATTTTGTAATGGGCGGCTCTCAAATTTCAGTCGCCTCTCGTTTGTCGTGTCTTTCATCTCGCCTGAGAAGAAGAATATGAAAAGAGAACAATACAAATGTTTTTGTATACCTACGTATCTAGGTACATACATACATATATAAATTTGTATGTTTTATTCAAATTTCATGATCATTAGAATTGCAGAGACGTCATTGAAAAATTGTTTTTTTTGTTGAAAATGCCCATTAAAATAGGTATATCCTATGGGACATTTGAGGTGAGACAAAATACCACCTCATTTCGAAAAATTAATACCTCATACAAACTCATTTTAAATTCGTATCCTACCCATCACTATAAATTACAAAGACAACCTGAATAATTTTTTGAGGTTAGAGTTGATCATTGAAAAAAAAACTGACACATGAGAATAGAAAGAGAATCGAACACAAATCATTGGAACGATTGTGTTCCACTTTGTTGGAACGAAAATCAGCTGTTCATTGAAAACGATTTTCATCATTGAAAAATTAAAAATAGTTTTTTGAGAAATATTTAACATATTTGTTAATTTTTATTTGCAAAAGTAAAATATATAATTGATTAGCTTCATTTGTATACCAAACATTCTCAATATTCATAGTTTAATTACCCCAAAAAGTGAAAACAAATATTTCAATGATGGTTTTCAATGATAGCTATAACTGGCGCCTAAGGCCCCAGTTATAGCTATCATTGAAAACCATCATTGAAACACAAATCAGTGGAACGGTGGAATATTTTTTGACAAGTCGGTTATAGCAATCAATAATTTCGCTGTCATTGAAAAGATCTGTCATTGAAAATATCTGTCGCTTTGATGCTTGCTAAATTACTAGTGATGGGTACCTCATTCATGAGGCAATACAAAATGTCGCATGTTATGTTATTGTTTAAAGTTTTTTTTTTTTTGCTAACTGCAATCATTTAGGCCTATTCGGCGAGATCTTTTATTCTTCTATTCTGTTATGAATTTCAATACAAAAGTTTGAGATGTCAACAAATCTTTTATGAATTAAAATTTTGGTATTCGGCATGGTAAAATCTGTTATAAAATCTGCTAAGAAAACTTTTATAAAATGTCAAACGTTCGAACATGGAAAAAGTCTTTTACGAATAGCACTTTTGGTATTCAGCATGCCAAAATATGTTATGAAATCTGTTAAAAATCATAAAAGAATAAAAGACAAACTTCTGTGACTTTTATCATAAAAGATTTCAATAAGTATACACAGGTGCATCAAGTAAAAATGAATATTTATCTTTTATTTCGTCAACGAAATGTTCCTAAAAAGAGCAAATGAAAGAAAATATATTAAAACTCATATCAGATTTAGTTCAGTTTCATAACAGATCTCGTTTTCGAAGTAGCATAACAGACTTTTATAAAAGTTCGAACCTCTGAATACCAATCATAAAAGATCTTTTAAGGTGGAAATCTTTTATGATTCATAACAGAAAATCTAAAGCAGAATAACAGATGTGGCAGAATAGGCCTAATTTTCTTGTTTTGTTTTTGTTACAGATATGAGCTATAAGAAAAAAAATCATTTCTTTGGGGTTCGGCTGCGTGATTAGTGTTTAGTCCAGTTTAGTTTATAGTTTCCTCCTCGCTGCTTTGCTTTCCATAAACCGACTCTCACATAAATACTCTATAAGGCTATGCGCGCACATTCAACTTTTAGTTCCGCAACTGCTTGGTTCGAGCAACTAAAAAGCTTGTGTTTTGACACAAACTAAACGATTGCCTAAAATGAGTTCGCTATTTTGTGTAACATATAATTAAATGCACCTCCGCGGACATTCAACCAAATACGAGTAGTTCATCTGTTTCCTATAAGTAACCAAACAGTAGTGCAACTAAAAATTGAATGTGCGCGCCTAGCCTAAGTGTCTTTTGTGCTAGTCTACGTATCTAGGTACATACATACATATATAATTTTGTATGCTGTATTCAAATTTCATGATCATTAGAATTGCAGAGACGTCATTGAAAAATTGATTTTTTTGTTGAAAATTTCCATTAAAATAGGTATATCCTATGGGACATTTGAGGTGAGACAAAATACCACCTCATTTCGAAAAATGAGTACCTCATACAAACTCATTTTAAATTCGTATCCTACCCATCACTATAAATTACAAAGACAACCTGAATAATTTTTTGAGGCTAGAGTTGATCATTGAAAAAAAAACTGACACATGAGAACAGAAAGAGAATCGAACACAAATCATTGAAACGATTGTGTTCCACTTTGTTGGAACGAAAATCTGCTGTTCATTGAAAACGATTTTCATCATTGAAAAATTAAAACTAGTTTTTTGAGAAATATTGAACATATTTCTTAATTTTTATTTGCAAAAGTAAAATATATAGTTGATTAGCTTCATTTGTATACCAAACATTCTCAGTATTCATAGTTTAACTATCCCAAAAAGTGAAAACAAAATTTTCAATGATGGTTTTCAATGATAGCTATAACTGGCGCCTAAGGGATTATGACTACCATTTAAATATTTGAGCTCAGCGAGAAGATTTAAGAGGAGATACCGATGCACATTGGTTCGTTCTTTCAGTTCGTCAACTTTAAAAAAAAATCCGATGGTTAACTTACCTCCCTTTCTTTCAATACCGAAACTTCAAATAATTCGCACGATATTGCTTTTTGCCACCTTTTCAAGCAATCTTTCACTGACGACTCCTGTGTATCTGATTTTGGTTATTTCGATTATTTGCCAAATTTCTCTCTAGGCCCATCTCTTCCTCTTACCGTTGACCCATGTCTAATCGAAAATAAGCTAAATTAACTTAATGACGAATTTCTTCCTGGTCCTGATGGCCTCCCTGCAATATTCCTGAAAAAATGCTCTTCAGCCCTCTCTTTACCACTCTCTAAAATGTTCAGCTTATCGCTATCTCAAGGAGAATTTCCTCAGGTATGGAAAACCTCTTTCATAGTCCCAATACACAAAAAGGGTCCTGAGGGCGATGTCCAAAACTATCGTCCCATTGCCAAACTTTCACATATCCCTAAAATATTTGAAAGTATTTTGTACGAAATTTTAAGTTTCCGCTGTAAGTCTCTGATCTCCCCAAGACAACACGGCTTTTTTAAATGTAGGTCTACAGCCACTAACCTTGTTTAATTTGAATCGTATTCCCTATCTGTCTTAGAGAACTGAAAGGAAGTTGACGCTATATCTACCGACTTTAGCAAAGCTTTTGACAAAATTTCGCATAAACTAATACTTTTCAAATTATCCACTCTCGGCTTTGAACCTACTCGTATTTTCTTGAAATGGATTTCTTATCTAGAAAACCGTTTTTAGAGTGTTCGTTTCAGATCTGCCCTCTCTAGTCCTTTCTTAGCTACCTTCGGAGCCCCACAAGGCAGCCACTTAAAGACTATTCACATGAGAGCGACCAACGACCAACGAATAAAAAAACAAATGGGATTTAAAACATATATAAGCCTAAATTCTTCACAAAAACTTTACAAAAGGGTAGCAATTTAGCTTAATTTAATGTTAATTTATTAAAATTTGCGTTGTAATTGCTAAAATGAGAGAAATTTGAGAAAATAAATTGGTCGTCGCGAATTGCAATATGATTGCTACGACCAATTTATTTTCTAAAATTTCTCTCATTTTAGCAATTACAACGCAAATTTTAATAAATTAACATTAAATTAAGCTAGATTGCTACCCTTTTGTAAAGTTTTTGTGAAGAATTTAGGCTTATATATGTTTTAAATCCCATTTGTTGTTTTATTCGTTGGTCGTTGGTCGCTCTCATGTGAATAGTCCTTTAGGTCCTCTCCTTTTCATTCTTACCATTAACGATATTGAAAAGATCATCAAACATTCCCATGTCTCTACGCTGACGATACTAAGATTTTCAAAACAATTTCTTCAAAACATGACTTCTCCCTTATTCAACAAGATCTCGACAGTTTCTCAGTCTGGTGCCTTAAAAACTGCTTAGAGCTAAATATTGCCAAATGCAAATCAATCACTTTTTCACGCAAACACATAAAATCTCCTACACGTCTCTACCTTCTCTACAACCAACCCATATCAACTGTTGAATCGATCCGCGACCTAGGAATATATTGCGACCGAGAACTTCTTGGCACATATCGACAATATTATTTTAAAAGCCAACTCATCACTTGGTTTTGTTAAACGGTGGTCCAAAGAATTCTCCGACCCTTACGTCATCTGATCCCTATACATAACGTTTGTTCGTCCTCTACTTGAGTACGCCTGTCAAGTTTGGTCCCCATATCAACAAATCCACATCTCTAGAATCGAGAGCATTCAACGTCGCTTCCTAAGATTTGCCCTTCGCGGTCTGTCTTGGAATAATCCCTTGATCCTGGCCCCCTACCAAAATCGATTTCAACTAATTAACCTGAATACACTGCAAGAACGGAGAGATATAGCAGAGATTCTCTTCAGTCATCGGCTTCTCTCAGGTTCCGTTGACTGTCAAACTCTTTACAACTCTATCTTTTTCAGCACAAACCCTCGTAACCTTAGAAATCCTCGCCTCTTCTATCTCCCTACCCACCGTCAATTCAAATGAAAACTATTTCAACTTTAACCTCAGCACTTCCTGCCTAAAACGCCTTCTCCGAAACACAATCCAATCATAGCTATTAGTTCTAAGTTTTAAGTTAGCCCAACCCTAGCTATAAGTTTCATAGTTTTAAGTTAGATTAAGTTATGAAGCTTGTATTAAGCTAAATAAATGGGGGTATTGCCCCCACCAAAATTTAAAGAACTTAGGATTACTGACGATATTATTGATAAAAAGCGAAAACAGTAATGGATGTAGTATGGCCCCTTGGGGAATGCCGGAAGATAAATTGAGAAGTTCGAAGACCAGTGTTGTCACTTTACCACAATTGTGGTAGATCTACCACAACTTCTTAAGAATTTCAAAATCTACCACATCTACCACGGTAGTTCAAAATTCTACCACTATTTTTTACATTCCCTCCAAAAAGAAAAATTACAAACAAAAATCTGCTATTACTCTTGCAACACAATTTGCTTGTCTTAATTTTTTCTGAATGCAGCCGTCAGCCTTCTACTACATTTTCTGGACAGATTTCTTTACTCGGGCGAAAAAAAAGTTTTCGAAAAGACAAAAATAATCAACCTTGCACGTAAGTTTTCTTTAAAATTTTTTCATGTCAGAATTATTCTTAGGATCCAGATTGTTAAACAAACATATGATTTAATAAAGTAACAAAATTCAAAACAAATATACTTACATATGTCCAGCAAACAGCTTCTCTGAAAAAAAAAAGAAAACCAGAATATATTTGAACTTTGGCCACCAGAGCATTCATCTTCCATTTGGTAGTAGTTTGCTAAGGTTCTTTGTGACAAGATGTGCATTTAGTAACATTAAAGCAACGTTAATTGCTTTGGGATGGCAGTCCAGGATTGCAGAAATGTACAAGGTTATGGAAATGTGATGAGTGAAACAAGAACAGAAACTATCATTTAGCTAGTTTTTAAATTAATTGTTAAGTTAGAAAGAAATCCACTACGCTGCTATTTGAGATACTACAAAAACCCTGCTTGAAAAATTCCCCAATTTTTCAAGTTTTACTTAAACTCAAAATACTTGAAACAGCGCATTTTGGAAACAAAAAGTGGATTGAAAAATTAATTTAAATTGTTTTTTTTTTTTTTTTTTTTTTAATACTGTATAAAAGATTCAAATTATGATTCAAAGATGAATAACTGTCAAATATTTCGATATCTAACTCCCATTGTTGTATTTAATTATCCTCAACATTTTATACTAATTCTATAATGCTGAGTTGTGGAGTCATTTTCATACGACTTTTTCTTGTAAGAATCTGAAACAGCAGCTTCCGAAAACCCACTTGAGCGTAATTTGTATGACATGAAACCATTTTATTAAAAATCACATACAAACATAGTGGCCTTCTATGTTACTTCACAATTAATCTCAAAACTAGCTAAACGAGAATTTATTTTCAAAATAGCTTTCTGGCGTTTCGTCCCGGCGATCTCACATGGATTAATCAGTTGACTGTGAGGACTTTATGATTTTATTTTCTTGTTCCACGCTTCAAAAGTCCTATCTTCGTCATGTTTCCATAAACTCATTAGTTTCTGCAGCCCTGGCACTGTCACATAACCATTAGCACCTACAGTAACTGCAATGTAACATTAAACAAATCTTTTCACATAGCCAGAGAACTCTAGCGAAGACTGATCTACAGACTATTGCAAGCTAGAATATCTTGTTTTCTTCAATGTACCAGAGTTAAGGTATTTGTTTTTTTTCTAATGTTCTTTCAAAAGGAAATTTATTAAAACTCGAAGGCAACCCCGCAGAGTTTGTCGCAGCTTTTTATTTAGTTTCAATTGACTCCTTCTGATGAGTACTTCGTTGTAAATAAGATCAAATTCTAAAAATTTGTTCACTTTTGGACAGGCAAATTGAAGAAAAATTCATATTTAAAGGACATGGATTGATTTAAGCAAAGACATGGAAGTATGCGAAGAATCCATGTTTTCGAATTTTAGTAAATATGTATATGTGTAATTTAGCTGCTTTAACACATAGCAGTGGTGCAGCAGAAGGAGCCTTTTCAGTAATGAATGAAATAAAAAACAAAAAACGAAACAAACTTGATGTCAAAACTGTAAACAGTCTTATTTTCGCTAAAGAAATGACGAATAAATCTGACATTTTTATTCCTTGAGCAGAATTGTTCTGCTTTTATTTCAAATTTAAATTTGTTGATGGCAAGTTTGAAGATATTTAAAAAGAAGACTGTTATTTTTGTATATTATAAATATTATATATATTTTACATATATATATATATATATATATTATTTACTATAAGCTCTATTTTTTCTTTTTTTTTTTCAATAAAAATAAAAAACTAAATACAAAATATTGAATAAAAACTAAGTCTTACTTATTTTGCTTATAACTATTATATTATGTCAATAAATATTAATTGCCTAATCTATTGGCATATAATTTAATTTTTTTTGGATTTTGTCATTTTGAATTATTATCATTTGGGAAATTACAAATCTACCACACAAAATCTAAATCTACCACTGTTTTTCATCTCAATCTACCTCGGGTTTCGAAATGGAAGTGACAACACTGTCGAAGACCCATAATTAGTTTTAACTTCTTGTGTCCTGCCAGACAAAAATTGTATTATTCGTGCTGCTGGGAAAGAATTAAACTTAAATAAGCAATAATTTGTTATAAGGGATCTTAAAATCGATCTGCATTCAATTCACCCTTTGGGAAGTCTAAAAGACACAAAAATGTTAACTCATTCTTATAAAAACATTCCCGATTGTCATCGGTAACTTTTAACAACGCAGAATTGCAGCCATGATTTCTGATAGAAAAGGCGTATGGATATTATAATAATCAATATGAGATACAATTTGCTTCTTAATAAAAATTTTAGTTATCTTTGAGAGGCATGGTAGGATGCTAATTGGACCGGCTAATAAGCTTTCTAAATTTGTAAAGTGTGGCTAAAGAAAAAATCTCTGAATTTAACAGTGCTCAAGAGTAAACTGATGGGCATTCTCCCTCGAATGGGCATTCCGAGAGTATTTGTTTTAGGGAAGGAATGTAACAACTAACTATTTCACTAGAATACTGTTTAAAAATATATATATGTATAAGGATAAGGGTTTATTTGTTCATTGTTGAACAACAAAATATAAGATGTCTTGATTCACCTTCAGAAATATTTAAAACACATATTTTTGTTCGTTTACTTTAATCCACTTAGTGACTAGTGTATCGCTTGGATGAGGTTAAGATACTACTTTATTTCTTTTGTTATAAAGAAATTTGCATTATTAATCAGGTAAGCAGGTGAATTTTCCTTCACACAGGAAGAATACATTTTCGCTGATTCACCATTTCTGTCATTGATCGTATAGTAGAAGATTCACGTTCTATTTTTCAATACATTTAATTAAACGCACCACTTAAATATTTCTCTTAAAACAAAAAATTAAAAACATTTTATTTATAATCCATTAAGTTTTTAGTATTCATTGTAACGCGTATTACTTTCAAAATATTGGGATCTAATAAACCGTTTGATTGTGTTTCTACTGATGGTACGGATGCCACATCAGTTGGCCTATATGGTCTTAATGATTTAGTAGAATTTTCTATTGTCACAAAACTCAAGTCGTTATTATAATCATGTTGTGATATTGGAAAATTACTATTAAACAAATCACAAACACACTGACAACAATCAGTCAATTGTATTTGAATTCCATTTCGTAAAAAGTTAAGATCATCTTCATCCGGATCAGAATAATCGTCATCGGTATTAGTTGTGTTCGATAACGTTGAGGGTAGGTGACCGCTTCCAACTTCAAATCCACGCACTATAAAATTTTCATCGAGATCCTTTTTGTTGCGTTCGTAGTTTTTTCGAAGGCTTTTAAAGTGCGTACAAAATAAAGGCATTCTATAAGGAGCTCTTTTTGATTTTCTATCACTGCTGTTAATTGGCTGATGGTCTTCCAAATTCAATGAAATAACCCTTAGTTCAGGAAGCCTACAAAATAAAAACAAAATATAGACGATATTATTATGATGGCTAAAAATTGATTGAGTATAACAATTAAAATCTTAAGACTAAATTGAAACCAAAGAGCCAGGTAATAAGGATATAACAGACTAAGGATAAAGTTAGGAGAGTGCGTTGAAGGGAGGATTTGGAGAGATTAGGATCGAAAATGATTGAGCTTTGTTAGCTTTCCGAAGCATTGTAGTCATCGACTCATTGCGGCCGTATTCAGTGCGATGGAAGGGAACCCATAAAACTGGTATCGTTTTGAACCGCCATTAAATATGAATCTGATGGTATGGTGACCAGACCTGGAAGGCATATTCTAAAAGGGGTCTTAGAAAGGTGATATAAAAAGACTTGGTGACATAGGGATCTGAAAATTCTTTCGACCAGTGTTCAAAAAACCCAATTTTGAAATCAGCTCTGTTGCTAATATGTTCACGAAAGTTAAATTGACAGTCACAAATAACACCTAGGTCTCGAATGGAAGTGACAATAGAAATTGGTTGATTATTTATCAGGGGCCAAATTACCGCTTCAGTGACCGAGTGAGTGAGTCCCATCAGTGCGATCGAATGAAAATGTCAAATTGGTGTAATCGATTGCTCGATGACGTAAGCGGTAATACCAAACTCACATAATTCAGTCACGTATATCACTCGAAAACTGATGCGGTAATTTGGCCCCAGGTTTTGGCTTTGTGGCACTCGAGAGTAGGTATTTGCTTGACATTTGTTTACATTAAGCTCAAGAAAGTTATGTTGACACCAGGTTAAGAAGTTATTCGTAGCTCTCAAGGTCAGATCCTGTAAGAATAAGACTAACATCATTGATAGTTAATAGGAAAATATGGGGTTGGAAGTGCATGACCTAAAAATTACTTTATATTGACGATTGTTGAGAAAGAAATTCGAGTGCTAATTTATTTATTTAATTCATTATCATTCAATAAAAGACAGAGAATTCATGATTTTTTACTTGCGACTTATAGGTACTATAAGGCAAGTTATGCATTCGGAAAAAAAAAATCGAACTCGAGATTGTGATAAAAGTTGACATTACGATGATAGCGAAGACCAAAAAAGTTGGTCTCGCAATTCTGTCTGTCTGTCTGTCTGTCTGTCTGTCCGTTCGATTGCAGCTAAACGGCTCGGCCGATTTTCTTCAAACTTGGTAGATATGGGTTTTAATTTTTTCCCACCGGATTTTTTTTATTTGATTTTTTAAGACCAAAAATAACGGTACCTGCCATACGAATTTTTTTCGAAATTTTGTAAATATTTTTTTTCTCAAAAACTGTCCCACAGATTTTTTAAGAAAAAATTCATAAATTTTCTTTTAGTTAAACCTAGGTAATGGTTGAAAAAAAATTTGCAAAAAATGGTTATTTTTGGTACCCCCCTTGGAACCATTTTTTTTGTTTTTGATTTTCTCAAAAATGGTACCAGCGATTTTGATCATTTTTTTATGTTAAGGCTCCCCAGCAGTTTCAATAGTATTGTGTATTCAAATTTTCAAAAAAAATTTTTTTGGATTTTTAAAAAAAATTAAAATTTTTTTTTTTTGAAAACTCAATATTTCCAAAACCCCATGCTCGATTTTTTCAAAACTTGATAAATAAAAGTTTTTTAATATAAATTATAAGATTTAAGAAAAAAATTTGTTTTACCTAAAAATAACGGTACCCTCCATACAAATGTTAAAAAATGGTTTTCGAAAATCGTATTTTTCTCGAAAATGGTTCCGAGAATTTTACTTAATTTTTTTTTCTTTCAATTAATTTTTAAGATCTATAATTTAAGAAAAAAATTTTGAAAACAATATATTACTGACTGTACCTACCATACAGCGATTTTTTTAAATTTTGAATTTCTCATTATCGGCATAACGGATTTTAATGAATTTTTTTAGAGAGAAGCTTCTAAAAAGTTAAAAAAAACATTGCATTTCAAAAATTTAAGAAAAATATTTTTTTGAATTTTGAAAAAAAAATTGTTTTTTTTTTTTTTTGAAAATTCAATATCTCGAAAACAGCTCAATATTTTTTTTTGTAAATTTAATTTTATTCAAACAATAATAAAAACTTTGAATTTGTATATAAAAGCTCATTTTTTAAGAAACCACTACAAAGACTTATAATTTTTGTTCTTGCATGAACCTATATTTGCTTGAATCACATGGCATTCTATTTTTACCTCCAACTACTAAAGAAGTTGTTTTAGTCTATTAAAAAATTTGTATGCTTATGAACAGTTTTTTTCTAATAACATTCATTTTTGAAATTCTTAGTCTGTTACATAGGAGCAAGTTCGTGCGACCCGGTCGTGCATTTTATTTAAATTGTTTAATGCAATGAGAAGTACCTACTAAGCACTCAATCCTGAAGTCCAAAGGAAAACAGTTAATGGTGAACAAACTTTCAAACCTATACACATTTTTGACACATTAACAATTTTTGTTTCGATTCTTTCATGTCATTGTCCTTCAGCTGTTGTTATGGCCATAATATTGGAATCGAACCCACGTCGCCGGAGTGACGTCAACATGTGAATTTTGTGTTACATCTAAAAATTTCACTCTTATAATTTTTTCATATCACGGCAATAAACAAAATATTTATCATTCTATTGGGACTCGAACCCACGTCGTTGCAGTGACGTCAACCTGTGAATTTTGTGTTACATACATGTGAATTTTTTTTTTTAAATTTCACTCTCATCATTTTTTCATAACGCGGCTAAAGAAATATAGCTACGCAACTTCAAAAACATAAATTCAATTTACTTTTGTAAAACTTTTTTTGTTTGCACATCGATCGGCCAGCTGTTTGTTGTCAACAAAAAATGGCATAAATGGAAGTGTTCCGAAAATGAGGTAGGTTTGAGCCCATGGAACGCATTCAGCCATGGAGATTTAAATTTGTATCGTAAGTCATGTTCGTCCGCATTTTTGACGACGCGACGTCTCACGTCTGCATTTTCTATCTTCTCTCTTACCTGACAAATACATTTCGAGTATTTTGTATTCTCTTTTTTCGCAAATATTTAAAATTCAAATGCAGACAAATGTAAATAAGTTTTGAAAATAATTGACTTATACAAATACGCAGAGCTTACACTTTTGCATGAATACCCCAATTATTGTAAAGCCATAACTGCAATGAACTTGAAAAGTGAAAATGTTAAAAAAAATCTGCTCTCCTTTTCCAACTCAATTTAAAATTTTATCTCCCATTTCAAAAAACCAAAAAGTAAATGTTTCACTTTTTGAAAACACTAATACATTGAATAAATTACTTCAGAAAATGACCGATAGATTCGCCAAACTGAAAGCAACAGATGTCGCTAGTGTATGTGTGTATTCTTTTTCATTTTTTCACTTATTGTACTTTTTGCTTTTTTACTTTTTCACTTTTTAAAAACACTATTACATGGAATACATTTTTTCAGAAAATACACCGATAGATATCTGAACTGAAATTGTATGGTGTACATTATACGCTCTTTTCAGCAACAGATATGGCTAGTGTATGTGTGTATTCTCTTTCACTTTTTGCAAAAAGTGCCGATTGTAGTTAACGCTTAATGTTTCAAAATATTATTGTAAGAGCTCAACTACTAAAAAAAACACATGCCTAATATTTATATTGATAATATTTCTTCACTTCAACAACATTCAACAACATGTTCATCAACTTTTATCGGATTGGCGTATTTGTGTAATGTGAATCCATCTTAATGTTTCGGGTTCTGGCCTTGGGTTTTCGCTGAATGCTTTCATTTTTCATATTCTGGATTTGACGATTTGACATTTCTAATTGTTTTTGGTTTTCGGGCATTTTTTTTTTCAATTTTTATTTATTGTTTTAAACAATTTCTGTGTAGTATATTTAAATAATTTTGGCATTCTGCACATCTATGCAAAAAATGCTTGCGCTTAATATGTACAAAATTAATGCCCCTTCGGTTTTTGTGGGCCGCGAAAAGTTCACCACAAAAAACATGTTCGCCGTTTTATTATATGATCATGATGATGATGTGTCTGCACCTTTTTTTTTAATAACATCAATGCTTTTATGTTGTAGTACCCTGAGGCGGCGGCGTAATGATTAGTGTCTTGGACCATCATGCCAACGTTCTGGGTAGAAATTCCAACTGCTGCCACCTAAAAAACAAAGAAATAATGGTTTTTTTCGAGGGCACTATCTCACTCTCTTTGTTTTTGTTTTCATAATATGCGGGCAGTTAAGGTTAGGGCTTATGAATATCATTAAAATGATTAAAGACAGTGCGAAGGTTAGAAAAGAATTGGAAAGATTGAAAAGGAGATACACCAATGCGCATTAGTATGTAAGGCATTCCACATTCATGTAGTACGGCTAGGAAAATCATATCTGAACTGAACAGTACGTTCTTAACTGGAATCAAGGTTAATCTGACGTTTTTCCGAGTATCATGAGTATTACGGTGGATTTTTTTAAGGCTAGGAACGCAACAGGAAAATGTTCACTTTTGAACACTTAGGAGAGCACTTTTGTTTGATTGTTTAGCGTTTATAATATTCAGTCTATTTACAAAGCACATCTCCTACCCAGATGTGAGAATTGTACTCGAGCTTTAAACGAATATAGGTTTCAAAGATTGCAGTCAGATGGCTCCCGTTCTAGTTTCACATCTGAAGAACATGGATATGACTATCGAAACAATGAATAGGAAAAACTTAGGCTACTTTAATGCATTAGAATTCAAAAGAACTTGTATTGAGCTGTCCGAACGTAATTTGTAATCCACCGAAATAGAGATTTGTCAACACAAAATGCGCCGATTTTCTATAAGAGAGCTTAAGTACAATTGCCATATTTAGACAAGTGATGCAATAACCCACATGAGTCTCTTGGATAGAATCCAAATAAGAGCTTTAAAAATGATAGGTGATAGAACTAAACTATAAGAGAAATATTTTAATCTCTCGATCACCACCAAAAAGCGAAATCTTTCTTGTCTTTCCTTATATTTCCGATATTTTTATAAACGGTGTTCTTGTAAAATACTCACTTGCATTCCTCACCTTACACAATTAAACTGTGATACTGGCACTAATTTGGGACGTATTTCTAAATTCGGAGATTCTTTCTTTAGCCACACTACACGAATGTGAAAAGCTTTACCCATCTCCCATTAAGATATTCAGACATTCAAAAACATCGGTTCACCGGTATCTCCTTTTAAATCCTGTGCAAATTTAAGGGGTAGCCATAAGCCCTTCAGTTCCATTTGGTGAATTTGATCAATGTTATCGTTCGTGCTTGCACTTTCATCGTCTCCTAACTTAAGGCTAAAATTCAGTTTCCTAAATGTTCTCAGTGATAAATAGTGCACAGCTCGATACTCAACTTTGTCCATTTTTACGAAAATATTCTCAAAAAACAACTGCGCATACAAAATGGCGAATTTGGTGAATTTTTTTGACAAGAGCTGTCAAAATTTCTTAAGTCACCCTTACATTCTATCACCTTATTTTCCAATGTATAACTATAAAATATTAAAATCACACAAAATTTAACGGCTTACAATCACATAAATAAAATCGTATGATTAGTATACTAAATATCAATTCTTCATTTCCGATAAGCTATTCAGAGTCTTAAATAATACCAAAGATAATAATCGGGCGGCAATAAGAAGCAACCGTTGGGCATTATTCAAATGAATATTTCTTTCAACAAAGGAATAGGTGTCCACACTCATGGAGTTCCATAAGCTGCCGCGGCAAACACAAAGACCAAATTTAAATAAATTTCCTATGCCACCCATGGTAGTGTTCCAATTTATATGCCAAAGACTGAATATTCAAGACTAATTATAACGTGTGTTTGTGTAGCCGTACTGATTTGATCGTCATAAGTTATTTGTAGCTTGTTTTGGTAGTTTGTTGATTTCGATGATTTACCATTTGGAACAAAGTCATGGGAAAATGAGAGTTTATCGGGTTTTTTTTTTGGTGCGAGATACGACTGGAAAATTAATAAAACTTATTGGTCGTTTTGACAGAGATAAAAAAGATATTCGAATTAGAGTGTCATAAATTATGAGAAGGTTACCATAATTATTTAATTGACAACGTAGGTATAGGTAGATATTTTGTAAAATGTAAGATTTTCAGACGGAGTATTTTTTATAAATCAAAATAAATAAAGAGCTGGATACTTGTGAGCCAATTTTTTTAATACGACAAATGCTTGTCTTTTCTGGCCAAGTATAGGTCAGTGTCAGACTTATAATTGTAAGGTCTTTCAGTGAGATTTAAACCAAACTATCGTAATAGAGTTTTGTATGCCAAAAAAATAAAACTACCACGAGTTGTGATAAATATTTGTGGTAAATATTTGAGATTCAAGTAGAGTTATATCTCAACGAAAAACATAAATGTTAAAAACAGAGAGCCAATTTCTCATCTGTATGTTTTTTTTATTATTATTAGTAACTAAGAATTGGAGGGTTCACCGGTCAAGTTTTCATAATCTTTTAGATACGAGGAATTGACAAATCCTCTAAGAGTATCTCTTGTCATGAGATGTGCTGCTCACTAGCCGTTTGGAATCGACAGAAAATTGTAGGTCTCTCAAGCTAATGGTGTGGATTTCTAAACTCGGAAAAAGACAGCATATCAAGATTATTTTTTTAGGGGACTTGAGATTTTTAGAAAAGACAATTAACAACGTAGACGTTCCACCGTATTTAAACAACAACCGGAAGTGGTCCATATAATTGGTAAGAATTTTGATAAAGTGGGTGGATGAAGGCGCATGACTGTCCACTTCAAGAACACGTTGTATTCCATGATTAATGGGAATGTTTACTCTTGCTAATAAAGCCATAATACATGGACAAAATTTAATTTTTTCCATTTTATTGCATTTTTAAAAAGAAACTTGTATTTGGCCTACCACTTACTTGAAGCCCTAGCGCTCTTCAAATTTTCTTCGTTCTACAACAATCGAAAGTGATCCATATACTTTGTAAGAATTTTTTAAAAAGTGGCTAAATGCCACGCCTTCCAAATGGAAAATCTCAATTTTTAGATTATATACTATTTGTAGCTGAAACCATAGTGCTCTAGAGATTTTCATAGTTCTATAATAATCGGGAGTGCTAAATATGATTTATAAGAGAAAGTGTGTGGTAGCCACGCCCCTTGAGTGAAAAATCCCAAATTTTGTTTTTTTTTCTTTGAACGAACCATAAAACCTATCCATGAGCAAAATCCCTGGTTAACTTTTCAAGAGCTATTCACTGGTTAAGACCAGAAGGTTCTGCGAAGTCCGGTTTTCGAAATATGGCCATTCGAATTGATTTTACTGAAAATTGGCCCAAATCTAAGAAAGTCATTGGATATTTCGTAACCAAGGATCGCAAGGGGTTGTTGGTTTCAGTACTGAATAGGGAGTTAACAGAATTTTTCATGAATGATCCAATCTTGGGAACTCTCTAAAAGTCTTTTTTTTAATTAAAAAAAAATAATCGACTTCAACCTCAGTTCATCCTGCCTAAGACTCCGTCTTAATCATCCTTTCAATTCACTCCAACCCTAGATTTAAGAGCTATATTTAAGTTAGATTAGCTTGTATTAAGTAATAAATGGCGGTATTGCCGCACCAAAATTAAAAATTATTATTATCACTTTGCACAAGTAAATCTCTTGAATCCAGATGTAAATTAGACGTATCCAGTATTATATTTCAAAGATTTTTAAAATTTTACAAACTCTAAATCCAATAAAGTCCAATTTAATTTTTCGATTCTTCGGAAGCAAAGAATACTTACAACAAACATCGCCGCTTTGATTTTTTATTAAAATAAACGAAATAAAGCCAAACTCACCCTTTTGAGATTTCTAAAGTGACATTTAACCATTGACATTTATAAAAAAAAAAAAAAAAAAAAAAGAAATTAATCCCTTTTGACCATGTTTCCATTTGGAAAGCGAATCAATGTCAGATTTTAAATTTGGTATTATTTCTTTCTCTGATGGTTGGAGCTTATTTCACGTTACCGAAAAAGAGGCTCTAAAGTATTCAAATTTGGTAACTCAATCTCAACTTTCTCAGACTATGAAATTAGGGGCTTTAAAGTTTTTTCCATCCTCTGATTTCTTCTAAATAAATTTCATATTGTCATAGTTTACCAGGTTTACCTAGAGCTCGCCTTAATTGTCTTTAAATTTACCTTTTTTCCGTGACATGATGAACATTTGACAACTTCTGTGGAGCTTCGGTGATATTTCGTTGAGTACATGGTCGTACAACTATAGTGCCACCACTTATGTTACAATTTTTCAATTTTGGAACTGATCTCCTTTCGGAAAGTTTTAATTGTGAACACAAAAGCATTTTGCTGTAAACAAATAATTCAAATAAGAGAAATACTATTTTAATAAATTGAAAGAACAGCAGATTCAATAAAAGTTGAAATAAATATTGTGCTTGATATAACTGTAGCTGTCAACTAAAGGTGTTGTTTTATGAAAAAACGTACAAAAATCAATTCAAATTAATGGGCTTTTATCATGAAGAAAATTTCCCTCGGAAACTTATTTCCCAATGTCAATAAATTCCAAGAGAAAATTTGACATTAAAGTTGACAATTTTGAAAGTTGGTAAAAATTCCGAGGGAAATTCTACTCACGATAACCTCTAATAATTTTCTACTTTAAATTTTATAATTGTGTGAGTAACACTTTTAAGATACACTTGAAATACACTCAAAAATTGATTAGACAAACTAAAACCCGTATCGCTGTTAGTTTCCCGAACTTCAAATCTTTTTCTACTGCCTTACATTCTTGCAACTCGTACATCATGTCATGGAATATAAAAATGTACGAGTACCATCAGTTGAGATTCTTTTTTTTATTCTTAGAATTTAATAATTCTATTGTTTCCCTTTCCCATGGGAGGGCTCAAATGGAACATAAGCTATTAAGACTCACCTTTGTGCGTGAACAATCAACATCAACTCATGCAGCAGATAAATCAAAATGACAAGTGATTGGAGAAATTTTCAACTGCCATTCAATAAGGGATGAGAAAATAGTTGGCACTAGTGACGCATGAAAAATCAAAGATGTCACTTTAATTTATTTTTAAACGGTTATGGCATGCAATCGTATTATGTTGCGTGTAATTTTTCTAGTTCTCTTATATTGTGGAGAGAAAATTGGACAACTTTTTAGATTGGACGATGTTTCTTCCTGCTCTGTTATGAATCTTGCCTACAAAGTAGCTAAACATTGAAATTGTTCTATTAATTTGGGGAAAAGTGTGAGAAAAGTCAACATTTTTCCAAAATTTCGCTAAAAGAATTTTTGGTGTAATGGGGATGCTAGACGAAAATCAATCAACTCGAGAGAAATACGGCAATCACTTCTATCTTTACTTTATAGGCACCATGGTCTTTTTATATTTTGTACCATTCGCAAATAGATTTAACCAAAATGCAAATCAATTTGAACTAGCAAATCAATTTAAGTTGCTAATAGTTTAAATCGATTTTCGTTTGGGTTAAATAAATTTGTGCGTAGGTTAAATTAGTTTGCAATTTGGTTTACGTTTTGGATTAGAAAATTTCCGGAAATTCAAGAATTTAATAATATCTATACTTTCAGAAAAATTCATGCACATACATATACTCGAAATATTGAATGTAAAATTATATTTAATAATATTTCAAGTTCAAAGGATCTCTTGTATTCAAATTTTGATTGAAATCAATAGAGGCGTTAATCTTAAAGTCGAAAAAAACGGTGCTAACACAGATTCTATTAGTTAAATTTCTTGTTTAAATTTCATTTGACACAAATACTTTTTTTTTTGTTAAAATCGTTAGAGCTGTTTTCGAAATAGATAAGCCCTCTCATGATGGTAGTCCAGTTAGCATAGAAACCGCTATTTTTTTTCCAAATTTCTCTTCTAGAGAGTTAAAAAGGTTTTTGTTCTACAATTTTGGATACATACTATTGGTAGTAGTTGTAGTACTCCTTGGCATATAATGGTTAGTGCGTTGGACTGTCATGTAGAAGGTCCTGAGTTCGATTCTCAGCTGCGGCAAAAAAGTTTTTCAGAGGTGTACTGCCTCTTGCGAGGAATTCACAAATCCTCTAAGAATATCTTTTGCCATGAAAATTGCTGCTCATTAGCCGTTCAGAATCGGCAGAAAGTTGTAGGTCTCCTCCATTCCTGGTAACACGCTCACAGAAATTGTTGCGAGTTCTAAATCACTATTTCCTGGTTCTCTTCGAGCTGTTGCACCACCAAATTTAATTTAATTTTTGATGTGTAAACATCTATGAAAGCGGTAGGGTAAACCAAAAATGTATTGGTCTAACTTATATGTTCCGTGTAGCCCATTACGGTTACGCGTTCCGTGTTGTACGATACCTTATGGAAGATTGCATTTAAGGCCTGTTTACATTGGAGATATTGCGCACTTACTACATCGTGTTTACATTGGACATTTTGAGGCGAATCAGAGTTCGCCTATGGTATCAATGGACTGAAATCTCGATTTTAGTACTTTCATTGCTAGTTAGAACTAAATATCTCTTCATTCCCCAAACGTTTCTTCACCATCCACTCAGTTTCAATACAAGTTCATTCAATATTTTAAAAATATCCCCTTTGCGTTAGTAATGAACGATTGCATTTTATTTTTTTAATGTTGCGGTAAAATGCATTTTTAGAGTTGAAATTTAAAAAATTCCGAAAAATTTGTTTTTATTATCTGCTCCGAAAAATGCATTTTCGAGGCAATCGGTTGAAATTTAAAACGAAATATTTTCCATACGTCAAAACTTACTTTTTCACTTAGCTTCCAAACCGCATAATGCCAAATTTTTAATAAAATATTCTATACATACATATGTATGAACATTAAAATATAGATTGTTCTCCATCTGTTAAGCCATGAACTAGTATCATGATCATGACTACGATGCCAATGGATTAAAATTTTTAGTTTTTTTTCGTTTATATTTACATTGCAAATTTCCATTACAAGATGGGAATGATGTGAATCGGTTTATAAATCTCTGACAGAGAGAGTGAGGTAAATTACGGAAAGGTAACCAAAAAGTGGGAAGACTAAGTTCAGTGTGAACACTGTCTATATCTGAAAAATGACATCATGAGCCTGATTACACGATTCTTTTTTCAGTTTTTTTCATCTTTTTGACATTCTCAAATATTTTTGACAAGCACGGTATGATTGGCTTGATTTTGATAATGTTAACGGAGCTTGCCAATCATGTAAATAATTCAAGTGGTTTTTATTAGATTAATATAAGTTTTCTGCAGTCTTGGAATACAAAAATCAAGTTAATTTCCTCATCTTAAATTTCATCTTTCTCTGAGTTGGTTTGCCATGGTCAAAATTTGACAGTTTGATGAATATGAACGCTTATGTTTCTCAACCATCAAATATTCATCATGCCGTACTTGTCAAAAAAATTTAAGAATGAAAATGCCCGTATTAATGCTCCGAGTAAATTGTTCTAGTATTTTGTATCAGATAACATATCTGTTTGAAAATAGACGCACAAATAAAGGGTGAGCCAAATACACGTTTTTAAATGCAATAATATGAACAAAATTAAATTTTGTCCATGTATTATGGTCCAATTAGTATGGAACTAATAATATGGAACACAACGCCGTTCAAGCGATACCGAAGCGGGTGGTCTTGCGCCTTCAATTGCAGAGTCAATCGGATCTTGTAAGCGAATAATCCGAGATCTTCGTGCAGAAATCTCCTAAGGCTAGTGCGTGAAATATTGAGCTGTTGAGATCGATGGCGAATTGATGTTCGTGAATTGAGTCACATACTTTCGGCTAAAGCAGCCGTGGCGCGATGGATGTGTGCTTGCCTGTGAACCTCATGATCACAGGTTCGATCCCTGCCGTCGTCTATGTCGTTTTAATTCCATTAAAAACCTTCTAAAAATTGTCATCAATGGGTTGCTGGTTTACTCATTACATGTTGTTAAGGCATAACACTAACAACATGTAATTGAGTTAAACTAGTATGCCCAACAAGGATGAACACGAATAAAATAATGTGAATTATAAGCGACATAGAAATAAGACACGGCATTCTCCGCTTTAGTTCAGCCGTCATCCCTGGAGATAAAATATCTGAGACAACAACCTTCAGTCTCAGAACATCGTGCCACACATCTTTCCTATCCTTCTTTCTCTTCTTTACTTCACGCCCGCGTTCTCTTGCAACTTTTAAAGGGTAATCTAATCCCTTGAGCGCGGGTAGATTATAAAAAAAAAAAAAAATTCTCGTCTGTCTCTGTGCGCACTGTACGACGACGATGGGGACCAAGAGTGTAAGCATACCAGTCTCACGAACTTTTTGCACAAACTTGCGTACAGCAGACGTGGTGGGTGCTTGTTGTCGGCCAACACTTCTTTTCAAAAAACGCACTGTTTGGGCTACACAGCACTCAATTTGGAATGAAGTTTTCAATATTTTCCAACGTTTTTCAAGCGTAAAGCGTCTCATTTCGTTCCGCGGATTGGAACAGTTGTCAGCGCAAAATAACCTATGATTTGAAAAGAAACTATTAGATGGCCCACCCTGTATAATGTTGTATCAACTTCCATCCCTGTTTAAACATCTGTCAAAGTCATACCAACTTTACGTCACGTAGCGGAGTTCGGTGGTGCGTTATTTTCTGAAAAATATTTAACTTTTGAAATAAATAGGTTCGTTCCCTACTTTGAAACCCTGTGATTTTTGTGATTTTCTGTAAGCTTCAGTCCAAAGTTTGCATTATTATGTTTATTGTTTACGTTCGTCAACAAAAATTCGGCACTCTGACGAACTTTTATGTCACATCTTAACCGTAAGTCCCGGCACTCACACTTTTTTGTTTTAATATTATTGATATTACTAAGATGTACATTTGTGTAAGTCATTAACGAGATAAAAAAAATTCCTACAAAAATCCAACCCTTAAGAACATTTTTGTCAAAAATCAAAAACTAAGTTTTATCACAATCAATAAGGATATCACACTAATGAACTTTAATTGTAATCGTTAAGGCATTTTTTTAAAGAAAATTCAAAATAAGTAGCAAAGCCGTTGTATTGCAGCTACATGTTCTAGATGATTTTAAGCAAAAATTCAAATTTCTCCTCTAGGGAATCAAATAAAAACACTCATAAAAAACCTACCCTTAATTAAGTAGCAAATGAAGAAGCAGTAGCAAACTTACAATTTGAATGATTTTATTCCGAGGCAGTTCACATTTTATATTGCAATTTTTTAAATATTCTTCTATGCATAATATTGTACTAGATTTTTAAATACTATTAGCAACTATTTATATTCTATTGAAAACAAAAGAAAATAATTCCACTGAATAAACACCTTAATGTCCTGAATATGAGCAGTACTATAAAAGACTGATAGAATACGGGCCAACGCAAAATGCTGTAGCTCACATTAATTTCCTGGTATCGCTGTAAGAAGGTAGGTATATCATGACATGCATAAAAGACATACGTATAAAAATGTTAACATGCTAGTCCGCATCAAGTTGGCAGAAACTTTGGCAGACAACAACTTACTACTATAACCTACCTTTCACATTGTCCTATATTTTGTTTATTCATTAATAACTCATATGAGGTACGATATTTTTTTTTTGCAAAGGGGTCGATATTAAAAGCTTTTTAGAAAGGAGGAAATTAGACATCCTTGATTTTATAGGAGGAAGTACGTTTATATAAATGCAGGATGATTCCTTCAGTGTCTAATAAGGCTGTGTTTCCAATGCGTTAAAATGTCGGTTAAATAATATTTTTTTGACAATTCTATTAGATACATTAAAACAACTGTCAGCTTAAATATAGTTCAAGAAGATGTTTTAAAAATATAAGTCAGTCTGTCCAGGTTTTACATGTTCTTTTTAAAAACATGGCAGACTGATGTCAACTTGCTCAAATGAACTAAGACAGTTGCTAGAAGTGGTTTAGGTTAGGTAAGGTTGTTGGGCTGACAATTGATGTTGCTATTGTCACACTTAGATCAATGTAGATCCATTGTGTTACCCGTGAGTGTTATCACTCTTTCCTGATAAAACCTATGTATTCTATTAATCAGTCAAGCCATTTTGAGGCATTGACGAAGTGGTTTGGTTTGGACAAATTCAAACCAACAAAAGGTAGCTGTCAAGATGGGCTAGATTTAACTTGGCATTTCCAAACTGATTTGTATATAATATTTATCAGAGACGTGTTTTTTCGGAAGTCTCGACAGAATAGGTCGAAAACAAATAGACATGAGGATTTAGCAATGTCATCACAAATCCAATCCCTATGACAAAGGGCCTTACCAACAATCAAATTAAGAGTTAACTTAAGTATTTAAATGAACTCTAAAAAATTAACCAACAATCAGTTTAATAGTCAGCTTAACGCATGAATGAATGAAAAAAATTGGGGTATAAAAACACTTCGACCTAAAGATCTATTGTGTCCCCCATCTAGAACTGGATGAGGTTGGCTCATTACTACAGTTCTTCCTCCAAATCTGCTCCTCTGAGGAATCGAAGTATTTGGAGTATTTTAAGGGATGATAATTCACTCTCCTTTATGTGGTGCTTGCCCAGATACCTGTGCCTTTGATGCACGAGTGCATCACATTTCCCCAGTATGTGGTCGGGTGTCTCTTCGTGAGTGTTGCAGAATCTGCAGGTCGCGTTGCTCACTAAGCCAAGGATGTTGAGGTGTCTTCTCAACCTACAGTGGCCTGTGAGAAGCCCCGTGATTTTCCTGAGGTTGTTCCTACTTAAGCTAATGCAGTTTAGAAAACGCTGTCGGTTGTAGTCCCCGAGTAATAGTTTTGCCTGTCTTAGCTTAGGGAGTTCTTTCCAGATCTTTGATCTTTTTGTCTCCTCTTCTGTTTTGATTTTGTTTTTGATCACGTTTTCTCCTATTCCGCAGTAGGGCTCTGGCCCTGTAAGGGGTGTCGATGCACCTATTTTTGCTAAGGAGTCTGCCACTTCATTGCCCTGGACACCAACGTGGCCTGGTACCCAATGAAGCGTGACAGTGTTATTCATGCCCAGTTTATTAAGCTTAATCACGCATTCCCAAACAAGTTTGGAGCTTATGGTGTAGGAGCTTAGTGCTTTTAGTGCAGCCTGACTGTCTGACATGATGGCAATGTTTTGGTTTTTATATTTTCTATCGAGGTTTCTTCCAGCACATATGCCTATGGCATTTACTTCTGCCTGGAATATGCTAGTGGACTGTCCCATCGGTAAGGAGAGTTTAGTTCTAGGCCCAAAAACTCCAGCACCAGTCCCTTCAGCCGTCCTCGATCCATCTGTGTACCATTTGATGGTATTTTCTTTAAGACTATAGTTTATTGTTTCGCCTATCCAGTCTTTTTTGCAACTTAACTCCGTTTTGAAATGTTTTTCGAAGTTATATCTTTTGATCATACCATCTCTTGGGATGTCAATGAGGTTTGTTACTGAGGACCGGATTATCGAATCTTTTTCCCTGTTTCCAATAATCTTACCCATCCCAGTACCCTCCTTGGCAAATCTCATTATGGCTCCCTTAGCAGCATTTTCAATGACCACGTGTAGTGGCGTCAGATGAAGGATGGTTTCCATCGCTGCTGTAGGGCATGTTCTCATTGCTCCTGTTATGCATATACATGCAAGCCTTTGCAATTTGTCTAGTGATTTCCTAGTTGTGTTTTGTTCGGTTCTTTTATGCCATGCAATTGCCCCATAGGTAATGATGGGTCTTACCATCATGGTGTACATCCATCTTATGATGTTTGGTTTGCAGCCCCATGATTTACCTGCAAGTCTCTTGCATATCATGAGGGCCTTTGTGGCTTTCCCGACAGTTATTTCGACATGCTTGTTCCAGAGGAGTTTGCTATCTAGTGTAACTCCTAAATATTTGACCTCCCTCTGGGTGTCGATTACATCTCCCGCCAACCGAATGGGTTTCATGCGAGGTAAAAGTCTTTTACTGGTAAATGGTACTATCGTTGTTTTGGTAGGGTTGATGTTAAGTCCTACAGATATACACCATTTCTTGGTTATAGACAGTCCTCTCTGGACTATATCACAGAGAGTTTCTTCGTATTTCCCCAGTGCCGTTATAACGATGTCATCAGCAAAGCCAATACATCGAATCCCTTGGGAGGTTAGACTTTCTAGTAATTCATCAACTACAAGACTCCACAGCAAGGGTGATAATACCCCTCCCTGCGGACAGCCTCTTGTTGTGATGACTTTCTGGACGTTTAGTCCTGCGTATGCTTCCGCCGTTCTTGTACTAAGCATTTTACTTATCCATCTGACTATAGTGCTAGGAACACTCTTCCTTTCTAGAGCCAAATGAACTGCTTCGTGAGAGGTGTTGTCGAAGGCCCCCTCAATATCAAGGAAGGCGCATAATGCCGTTTCTTTAATATCTAAAGCTCTCTGTATTATATTCGTTAGTTCATACAGAGCGGTTTCTGTGGATCTACCCGCTCTGTAAGCATGCTGACGGTGATTTAGGGGCATGTTTACTAATACTTCCGATCTAATGAAGTTATCAATTACCTTTTCCAAAGTTTTCAGTAAGAAGGATGTTAGGCTTATTGGCCTGAATGACTTTGGATGTGTGGTATCTTTTTTCCCCACTTTGGGGATGAAAATTACCTTTGCTCTTCTCCATAGACTTGGTATGTACCCAAGTGCAATACTACTTCGAAGCAGTCTAATAAGATAGGGCATCAGTTCCTCTTTACCTTTCTGCAGGAGCGCAGGAAAGATGCCATCTACGCCCGGTGATTTGAAAGGTTGAAAGTTACTTAACGCCCATTCAATCCTATTGCCTGAACAGATAGTCGCAGCTATCTTCCAGTCTTCCCGGTTAGGCCTTAGAGGTATTCTCTCTATCATATTTCCTACTATTGGTAAGCTGCCTGGAAAATGAGTATTTAGCAGTAGGGTTGACCTTTGCTCCTCGTTTTCAGTGAAGCTACCATCGGCGTAACGAAGTGCCAAAGAGGTTAATGTGTTATCTTTGGCTAGAGCCTTGTGTAATCTTGCTGCTGCAGGTGTCGACGAAATGCCCTCACAGAAATTTGCAAAACTATTTCTCTTAGCTCTCCTTATTTCCCCATTATATTTGGTCAATTCTGCAGAGTAGTTATGCCACTCTCCAGTACTCTTTGCTTTATTGAAGAGCTTTCTTACCTTGGATCTTAGTTTTGACAGATTGTTGTTCCACCATGGAGCATCTTTCTGCCTTTTAATGGGTTTAAGGGGACAACTGAGTTCATAGGCCTCATTTATGGCCCCGCTAAACTCATTAACTAAGTGTTCTAACTCAAGGTTACTATTAGTCGTTTCTTGTGGACCTATTCGTTCAAGACTAGTCTTTAGGACGCTTTTGTACAGGTTCCAGTTTGTTTTCTTAGGATTCCTGCCAGAGGTGTTCTCTGTCAACAGGTTTTCTAAAGTAAACACTATAATTCTATGATCAGACATAGAAGGTTCGTTGGAGACTCTCCAGTCTCTAACTAATCGACTTAAGTTCGGGGTTCCAAACGTTAAGTCCAGAACTTCCTTCCTTACTCTAGTTACAAATGTAGGTGTGTTCCCTACGTTAAATATATCTAGATTTTTCTCGATAATAAAGTCTAAAAGGTACTCACCCCTTTGATTTGTATCGGTACTACCCCACGTTGTATGGTGGGCGTTTGCGTCACATCCAACCATAAGTGGTAGTCCTTTGCTGATGCAGTAGTCCACGAGCTTCTTGACTTCGACTGGTGGTATGTTGGCGTCGTCACCGGCGAAGTAGGCTGATGCTACAACCATCGTGCGGAGGTTGCCCTCGATGTCGATTTGGGCTTGTATTGGTACCAAGTCCCGCGTCATAAATTCTGAAAGACATATAAAATTTATGTTATTTCTTATCTTTATGCATGCTCTGGGCGAGTCAATCCTCGTATCCCATATTAACTTAGAGTCCTTACATGTTAGGCCCCTAACTTGGCCCCCGTAAATCCAGGGTTCTTGGATCAGAACTAGCCCTAGGTTGTCCGCTATGAATTTTCTGGCTATGACAGCTGATGCTGCCTTAGCGTGGTGGATATTCACCTGAGCTAGCCTGGTTCTGATCCCGCGTCCAGACATTGTTTTATTGGCTAGGGGCAAATGCCCCTTCATCTGCAAGCAGATCATCCTCCTCGTCCATGGGAAGCGACTCGTTCAAATCGAATGGGCTAGGAGAGAGGTCAATGCCCTCCATCTCTTCGCTCATCCGACTTGCTTCGTTTGTTGCCAGTGATTCTACCTGGCTTTGGATGACTGCTACGGTGTCGGTGTGGGTTAGTTCGTTGGTCTGGGAGGGTTTTGGAGTATAGGAGGTTGAATGGGTTTGTGAAGGTTGGGAGGATTGGACGGGTTTGGAGGATTGGACGGGTGGGGAGGATTGGACGGGTTGGGAAGTTTGGGTGGGTTGGGAGGTTTGGGAGGGTAGGTTTGTGGTTGTGGTGGAAGCTAATAAGGGGGGAAGGGGGGTGTTGGTAAGCAAGCTGGATTGGGGTTGGGTTGTGGTTGTGGTGGGAGCTGATGAGGGGGGGAGGGGGGTGTTGGTAGGCAAACTGGATTGGGGTTGGGTTGTGGTTGTTGATGTGGTGGGAGTTATTGAGGGAGGGAGGGGGGTGTTGGCAGGCAAACTGGATACGGCCGTGGTAGGGATGGTGTTGGCTCCTCTACCTGCTAATTCCATACAGCTCGTCTTACTGTTTTTACGTAGGCCAGTAACGGGGATCTTCCCGAATTTGTAATGCAGTTGATGTCCTGCATTACTTATGGCCTTCGCTGACTGACCGTCAATGCTTATTACCAGGAGCTGTCCTTTGCCTTCGACCTTGCTCGACAGGATCTTCCATGCATTGACAATCATTCCCTCATTCTGGGCCTGGATGAGCGCGAGCGATTTTTTGTCGTCTTGCCCGGTGCTTCTTGGCAGAAACAGCGTGATGTTGTGCATTTTGGGGATGTCATCGCCCATACATGCCATCAATTCGCTGCCCTTCCAAGTACTCAGCTTGGAGGCTTTTTCCTTGAGCCAATCTGCCGTCTCTTGCCCAGCGCAGTCGACTAACAACAGTCCCGCCCTGAAGTGCACGCCATTAAATTTAAGTTTATGCGTCCAACCAAGGGAGACTTCCTCAATAATTGCATCCTCCAATACCGACAATTCGTCAGCATTGAGGGAGACCTGAGGGTACTCCCTTGGCAGAACCGCAATCCTCAATGTACTGGCCGCGCTCGCGTACGAGAGCTGTTGTACGTCGGCTCCGATTTTAGCGGTGCTTGTTCCCGCTGTGGTTGCTGGCGACGTTCTGGCTTTTTTGACGTCTTGCCTTAGGGGAGGAGTTATAAGGTGGCTCTTCCTCTTACCCTGTTCTTGGCGTTGTGCAGGTTCCTTATTTGCATCCGCCTTTCTCTCGTCTACTTTCTTCCGGGCATCCTGCGGGGACATGCCCTCGGCGAGGAACCGGAGGTACCATCTTGCACCTGCACCGCTGAGTCCTTTCCTATTTGGGTCGTCCCGGCCACCTGGCTCGCCCATTTTCGGAAGTGGGCCGTTCTTTTTTCTGGTTCGGCTGCTTTCTTTTTCTGGGTGCATCATTTTCGTAGACTCAGAGACAGCTTTTGATGGTGTCATTTTCCCATCACTGATTGCTTTGACAGCATCCTTCACCGGCTTGGGAGGTATTCTCCTCATGCTAGCTTCAGATGTGCCAGGAGTATCATCTGTAACTCGCCTGGGTGGCATTTTCCCCTGACTCGTTGTAGACGATTCTCCTTTAGCTACCCGATTTTGCACTTGCCCATGAGGCTTTCTTTTGAAGAAGTGACTGATGTTCGGTCTCGAATCGTCACCACGGAGGTTAGACTCCATGCGATCCGCATACTCATTCGCGGTGACATCCCGCGGAATGTTGAATTTAGTGTGGTTTGAGTTGTTTTTTTGTTTGCTTAACGCATAACGTCACCTTTAATTTTAAAATGAAGAAACTCGTCTTTACTGTCATTGTGACAGCTCAGAACAAATTTCGTGCGGGTTCAATAAAAAACTAGGTAAGTGAAATAAACAATTTAGTATTTGAGTATTTCCATTTGCTTAATTATTTAAAAGTTCAAATTTTAGAAAGAATTACTAGGTACATTAAAAAAAACACTGAAAAACGCAGTCGGTCCTCTAACTGGACACCAGTAATGAAGGAATTGCTGTTGGAGACAGCTAGGCCACATTCAAAAATCATTAATTCCAAACTGAATGATGGTAAAATCATTAAAATCAAAGTTCAAGCTTGGCAAAATATTGCGGAAACCTTTAAAGCCAATGGGTATGATCTCACCGCCAAGCAAATAAGGGTCCATATAAAACAGACGCAAAAGTCAATTTAAGTGCATTTTTTTTTTGATCTCAGAAGAAAACTGGGGGTGGAATTCCGCCTTACGAACCTTCTGAGATCGATTACGAAATAGCGGAGATCATACCAATGGACTTCATAGAAGATACGACAGAGTTCGATTGCGATGCATTGATGTATGAGAAGTAGAGAATGCAATTACGATTTATTTAGATAAAACATTTCTTATATTTCAGAGAACACATACCACCAAAAGCAAATACTTCAGCGGAAAAACATAAAACTTTAGTAAGAACCCCAAAATTCAGACCAAAGAGCCAAAGACTGCCAACGTTATTGACATCGGATGAGCTCCTGACAAAAAGAATTATTATAAAATTATTAAATTGAAAACTGAAACAAAATAACACAAATGTCATTGCAACAACTGTCTTTTTGACTGCAAATGTAGTAGATTTTGTAATAGAGCGCTGTTTAGTAAAAGGCGTGTTTAACTTGGTTATTGATAAACGCGCAAATTAACTCGTCTTTAAAGTTTAACCTGGTGTTTACATAAAAGCGTGTTTAGCAATTAATTATTGATAAATCCCAAGTCATCAAGCTTTGTGGTAGCCATAAAAAACAAAAAATAATTAGATCTACCACATTTAAATAAAAATAAATCTCATATAGAAAATTAATCCGCTAAATGATTACAACAATAATGAGACAATAAAAACAATAAACTCTAACCACTTACAGCTATTTTTTATAAAACGAACTATTCTATTCGATGGCTCAGATATTTTGACGTTTCCTCACAAACTATACCGAGAGAAAAATCATAATTTGAGCCGGTAATACAGTTTTTTTCATACATTTTTAGATTTGAACTGGAAATTGGAGATATTGCTAATAAGTTTTGTTACATGCGGTCTCCACTAGCGATGAATCCAGAGCATGCTTTAAAGCATGCGTTCATTATCGCAAGTGGAGACCGCCATCGCAGCTATATTTTCATCGCTTGCGATAGAAAGTATGCTCTCATCGCATACCATCCATCGCTTGCTTTATCGCAAGGAGAACTGTCATATTGTTCTGGCGTAACCAAATTTAATTTAACTGAGTTTGAGTTTTGCGTGCGAAGAAAGCTTTTGCTTGGGGTCTACGTTTTTCTAACAAAATTTAAAAAAAATCTGATTTGAAATTGTCCATAGAACTCATTTATATCCATTAAAATTATTCACTATACTAAAAAAAGTATGCGATGAAATGCCAGCCACAAAAATCTGACAGTTCTTCTGCTCTCTGCTTTCTGCTTTGGCTATTGCGATTGCGATGGATTTATCGCTAGTGGAGACGGCGTGTTAAGCAGTCTTCGTTAAACGGAAATTATAATCGTATTAAGCACAAGGTGATTCAAAAAGTTGTAAATTATTAAAATAAATAATAATAGTCATAATAATTAAAATGGTGATACCTTTGGCTGATACATTTGGTAACTTAGTTTATAGAATTTTCTCAAATAAGTTTCAAAATCTCCACAAACACCCTGTACTTTCCAACAAGTGAACATTCTACCTACGTTTTTCTTTGTAACACTCGAACTGTTCATTCTTCTGCCTTTATAATATCCATCATACAAGTTAAATGCACATTATAACTTGGCTTAATAGATAACTACTAACGATTATAAGACTGACATGAAACTTTACTTGGAATTATTTTTTTTTCTCTATTTTTATTGACTTGACTTGCTTTAGGATTGCATTGTTCAAGGGGGTGTGTTGGAATTGTGAAATTGAAGCCATCACCTCATGAAACATTATTAAGGATATTTTCAGTACCTATGGGGTGTTAATTCGACAAACCATGGACTGGGTGCTACATCCAACCAAACACATATGAATGATTCGACACGCGAGGAAAATAATAAAGAAACAATACATTTTCTAGGTCATTTATTTAAAAAAAAATTTTCTTATGTTTTTATTTAAGTAATATTAGTATAGGTACAGTATAGTATAATTTCAAGACAATTTTAAAGAACATCGAAGAATACAGTTCTCATATTTGGGTTGGTACGCCAATAACGAAATGAAAAAAATGATAAGTTATGTAACCCTAACGGAAACTATTTGAATCTCTCGACCACCGTCGCTATGTTTCAAGTCCCTCATTATTTTATTATTTTATTTATTTCGCCGTAAAAACTATTTATACTAAACTATGTGGTATCGTATCGTTTACTTTTTTTGATTATATATAAAATTTACAACCTAAACTAAAACTATTTAAAACTATTTGAAGCTACTTAAAATAAACTAAGACTATTTTTTTTTGTCACAGGAATGTACCTTTCGAGAAAGTGCTCCTGAAAAGCCTTAGCAAAATAATAATCCCGAACGTCTGATTGGATTTAGTAATAATATAAACATTCCCCGATAGACCAAGTGCATCTAATTAGGGATGTTGTAGAAAAAGCACTTGAAGAAAAACAAGTATGTTCAGTTCTATTCTTAGATGTTGTTCAAGCCTTTGATAAGGTTTGGGATTTGGGACTTGAGCACAAACTGCATAGGGGCCTTCCTAAGTAGTACTACGAAATATTGAAGTTCTACGTTACCAACCGACTCTTAAGAGTACTATACGAAAAACGACCATAATTACTCGGCACTAAACAAAAATGGAAGCCGGTGTACCTGAAGGAAGTGTCCTAGAACCAACTCTGTATTTGTTATATACTATTCAGTGGACATCAACGCTTTCATGGCCACCTTTGCTGACGTTACTGCGAAATTGGTACCTGATTAATCCGTAACAAAGATTACAGAAAAACTGCAAAATGAAGTTGATAAAGTTGATAAAAAAATGAACGAACAAACAAAAAACTAATTTTTATCAAGGGTAAAGCTGAACCTTACGCCAAATATGTACTGCCAAATACCTTGGAATGACTTTGGATGCAAGGCTAAAATGGAAAGAGCACATCAAAAAGAAAAGAGAAACTGGACATAAAGTATAGAAAAATGTACGAGTTACAGAACAGAACTCTAGCAAGTGCTGAAACGCCTTTGTATTGGTATCCAGCTATGATGAGGTACAAAAAAAACAATCAGCGACTGCGAAGGCATACCAACTCCGAGATGGAAACCGTTTTAAGTGTAAGAGACAGTGTTCGGTGACTTATAAGAACCAAACCTAATGAGCTGATGGTCTAAAAGCTATGGAAAAGTAATAAAAGTTTAAACTTCCCCAATGTGATTTTAAATTAAGGAAGAAAAATAATCTGTCGATCTTTTATAGATTGGTGGTTTTCGTGCAGTAGGAGTCCAACACCACCTGGTACCGGATATTACCAAGTGTCTTTTGAAGATTTCCCCCGACAAAAAAAAAATAAAAACAAGACAACTTTCTCTATCAAATAACCCCCAGAACTGGTTCTACTGGCTCACCCTGTTCCTCCAGTTCCGATCGGAAACAGTCCTAGTGAACCACAGCCCTTCTGCTCCGCCTTATGCGACTTCGACTACAAAGAAGCAGCCCATCCACAGGTCAGCCACAGTTCAGCCAGAATCGCCATTCTATAACGGACCAGCGCTCAACTGTCAAAGTAGAGGAATGCATTGGACGTAGTGAAGCCGCTTAGGATCACACTCTCGTAGCAATCGTCGTTAGGTTAGAAAGCACCAAAAATTAGGCTAGACTAAAAGCAGTTCGCTCTTACAATGTGACCCCTAATCAGCTTTAACAAAAAAATTATGAATTCTGTTTATGTTGGCTTCGATGTATGGAACCTGGTTAGAATAAAAATATTTGTACTCCGACGCTGGTATTCTGTGTAATCGAAGGCAACAACTAAGACACTGCTCCTCAAACACCCGAATCTTTTCCATTTCAAATGGAACAACGTTGAACCACACCGGTCATCACCTCCACCCTGCTTTCAAGCCATCTAGTACTGTAAAACAACCGATTCATTAGGGCAGAGGCTTCCCAAGCCTTGGCACGAGCAGCATTTATATGTCTGCCAAAATACAAATACTGATCCAACCATCAGATGCCAAGGTATTTTACTACACTTTTACTCACCAGTGGTTGTCCATGTGACCCTACAATCGTTTCCCTTGAGGCCGCACGCAACTGAGTCCTAAACAGAAAAGTTTCAGACAGTAGATCTTCAAATTCCAGTCATTGCAATATCGCCGAATCTTATCGAAGTCACGCTGCAAAAGAATTCTGAAGACTTCGACTTTTGGAGCTGTTCGGCATACGCAATTGACTGAGTTAGACTACCTATCAGATCGCTGGTGCTGAACAGAAGTTGCCCGCTCCCTGCTGAAGATCATTTTTAATATTCAAGATTGCGGAAGAAGATACACTGCAACTGTTACAAGTTATATGTTTTATTGGTGGGGTATCTCCATTTTTTAGTTTTGACTGAAAAATGTCAGTAGATAATGGTCATTAGTTTTTTAGAGCACACTTTTTGTAAATAGAAGAAATTTCTTAAAGAAGATCGAAAATACTTCTCTAGGGATTCAGTGTAGTAGAAAAGAGAAAGGGCATTTTAGAATCAATTATTAATTCTAAGTATTTAAATTCATGCACTACTTCACCTTCAAATCATTGTTCACTACAGTCAATATCACAGCAAAAAGTACAGGATAAGATAGTTGAACAAGTAACTAATATGAATTGTTGACTTTTTGGAGCGTGAAAGTAAATCTTTACAGCAGGAGATAAATGAAACTAAAAAACTAAAGACTAAGTTTTGATCAGCTAACCACATTCTTAATAAATTCGAATACTAATTGATATTACTGGTCAGATCTAAATGACTATCTAATCCATATACAGACAGAACATGTCAAAACACCTTTACAATTAAACCTAAATATAGAAACTATGTAAATTAAAAACAAAGTAGGACCTTGCATTGACCCTTGCGGAACACCTAAATTATTAAATTTAAATTTACTTCTGATGTCATATCATATATTTTAACTTTGGGCCTATATGTTAGCTATGAACGAAAACAATCGAGCCTAAAAACACGAAATCCTGCATATTCTAACTTTTTTAATAATATCTCATGACCCACCATATCAAAAGCATATTACAAATGCTGAGCAAGGCTTTTTATCTGAAGTTGAATACATTACTGAACAAAATTCTAAAAGTGGATCAACAGGAGATCTTTCCGTTCAAAACCGGAGTTAATTCTTACTGGAAAAAAAAACATTTTTTTAAAGACTTTTTCAAAAATTTCGCTTAAAGACGAGATCAACAAGATGGGTGTAAAGTTTCCAACTAGATGCACATTTTTCATCGATGCTTTTGTTAGATCGGAAAACATCTAAACATCGATGTTTTTATACGAAACATCGAAGAAAAGCTTCTAAGTAGCATCTTAAATATTGTGGTGCACAAAATTGCATCCGTTAATTTAAAAAAAAAATTATTTCAATCTATTTGAGATTAGAAATGAATATAATTTTATTAAATAAACTTTCAGATTAAAATGTTCTAAATGAAATGTAAGAAATATTAATACAAATTCAAAGCATTCAATATCTATTTATTTACCCATGTTTCTTATTATTTTTTTTACATTGGGTTAGCAAAAATCAGGAAAAGTTATCTCGAAAAATACTGGCAACTATGCATGAACAATGCTGTGTTGTTACCTTTTACGACATTCATTTTTATACATTTTCGACCGGTGGAAGGGCAAAACAAATAAACAATGCTATTTTGCTCATGAGATGCAAGGATAACCATCCCTTTTTAATTCTCGACAACCAAGGTTTTAAGAACCTTTTAAAAATATCTTTTCTTATTTACAAAGTTCCAAGCAGAACAACAATGGCACGTAGGCTGGACGACAAATATTATGTTTTGTCAAAGTTAATAAAATCAAAGCTCGCCAGTGTTGAGCATTTTACATTAACATTTCGGTCTGATATTCAAATGCGCAGCTTCTTAAGAGTCAGAACTCATTTTGGAATAGGAACAGAATTCCAATCGGTTACATTAAGTATTTATCAACTTGATGAAGGCACACATCAGAATACATGGCACAAATGTTTACAAAAACGTGCAACGATTGGGAAATTTCAATAAACAAAATAGCTGCAGTAGTAACGGATAATGCGGCGAATATGGTTAAGGATGATGTTAACACAGCTTTTGGAAAAAAGAAGCACATTCCCTGTTTTGCACATACGCTTTAGTGTTCCAAAATGTTCTGCAAATTCCGGAGATGCAAAGTATTCTCATCAAAATAAAGACTATTAATACTTTTTTCAAACAAAGCTGTGTTGCAAGCCGATTTGAGAAAAACGGTAAGCGTTTGCAACAAAACAAATCTGCACCGCCCATGCTGACTAGCATTTAAACATTTCGTCATTATTACTTCAAATATTGCGCCCACTTGAAGCAACAACCAGAGCTCATACTAGCAGAAATTAATAAAAGGATGGGGTTAATTCAGTAAGTTACTCCGTTAGAATCGCTACTTACAACTCTTAACCATCTCTGTGTGCAGGAATGGAAGGGTCTTACAATTTTCTGCACTTTTCATGAAAAGAAATACTCTTAGAGGATTTGGCAATTGGTAATCAAAAACAATGATTAATAGGCAGGTGCATTAATTAACCAGTTATTAGTTTGTGCATGCATATAGTAGCTTAATCCGACGTTCATAAGTTGGGATGTTTTTTAGATTTTTTTAAAAAGGAATCCATATCTGGAATACATTTTCAAGATGGGAATGAACTAAACAGTTGTAAAAAGTGAGCGTAACGTCAGGATCCTCGCCCTCCCATACACCTTCCTTACTTAATCAAAGAAGTAGAAACTCGCTTTGAGGAGATATGGTAGCTGATATCTCCTCAAAGCGAGTTTCTACTTCTTTGATTAAGTAAGGAAGGTGTATGGGAGGCATAATGACAGATATTTTCACTTCTCCTCAAGAAGTGCCAGACATTATCATCACTGGAAATACCAAACATGCCAGCAGATTTCTAATAACGTACCTACTTAAAAAGTTATCAAATCTGAACAACAGTTATTGCCCTACAGCCTGCAAAACGGTAAATGTTGTTCCCGTCCCGAAAAAGACAAACCACTCAAATTGATATAGTCATCGGCCAATTTCGCTGCTCTGATGTATGAGCAAGACACTGACGGTGTTAATATTGAAGAAACTCAACGTTTTATGCAGAGAAAGAGATGTTTTACATCCCACTGTCGGGACTTCATACTGACGTTACACTTGGACTCAACAAATAGGGAAAGACTATAACGTGCTTGCTGAACATCGAAAAAGCTTTCGACAGCTTTTGGATAGAAGTATTAGTATTCAAACTCTTAGAACTTGAACTTCTCAATAACTTGGTAAGAATAATCCGAAATTTCCTAACCCATAGACTTTTTTTGTATAGGTAGCAAAACACGTATCATCAACCAAGGAAATCAACGCTGATGTCCCTCAAGGATCAAAACTTGGACCGCTGCTGTTCAACATTTAAACTGCTGATCAACCAGTTAACATATCCGGAATAAAGACGAAGCTTTTTGAAGGTGACTCCACCACATACGTCACCGCTTTTTCACCAGAGACTTAGAATTCGTTTCTAGAAAACGGTTTAAGTTTAAGTGGGTTAAGCTTTATAAATGTCGTGTTGCAGCACCTCACTGTCAGATGTAATGATTTCTAAGATTTTCATATCATCTGCAAAAATTTATTATTTCGCTACTGTGTATGCATTACTTTTAACTAATATGAAAAGAAATGGCCCTGAGTGACTTCCTTGTGGAGCTCCGGATTTGGAGATAAATGGCTTTGAAAAAACAGATGATAATTTTACAATTTAATGCTAAACTACCGCACTCAAAAACCTTGGAAAAGGCAGTTTGCATGTTGGACTGTAATCAGCTACGTATGTCTGATTTATTACCCTTTTTAAAAGTTATTGTAATATACAGTCTTGCATATACATACTTGGAAATTTTCCAGATAAATCGAAAATATGTAGAAAAGACGAAACCATGATTAATTTGCACTTTTTCAAAATTATTTCTGGGATACTTCGGTGATGCTGCCTAACCTGAATCAGTGAGTGGCAATCAAGTCTACGTATTGATAAATATAAGTGCCACTTATACTTAAGCCAGGAAATCTCTTCAAAAATCTAAACGTAATTATCATAGGTTAATATAACTATATTTTAACTTTTAACACAAACCAATATTTGGTACATTTTTAAGGGAAACAAATAAATTCCTTCGATATAATTTGTGAGCTATTAAAACTGTTATTGCCCAGAAATGCAAAACAATAATTTTTGTAGTCTCCACTCTTGACTTCACGTGCAGTAGATACCCTATTCCTTGTTAAATTTTAATTATACTTACTTTGAAAGTATTCTTCCAGCGAAACGAAAACTAATTACGTTCGCAACAAGAGTTAAAAAAATCATTGCATGATTAAAAATGTGGAAATGAAAAACGAAATTAAAGTACCTATGCTCGTACTACCTATTTCTAGTCTTTATTCTTTCCTATTACAGCATAACCAGGATAAGCGGAGAGTTATAAATTTCCATTAAAACTCATCAGTTATCATTTAAGTTTTTAACTATGAGACTTTTAAAAAACAAAACCAGTGGTTCTTAGCTTAGAACTTGAATTGTTAATTTAGTTAATAAAAATATTCCTATTACGATTGTCAAATTATAAATTGATATGATATACATATGTATGTACATGATTTGAAACTCAATACTTAACAACCCAATCGATTGCAATTGAAATGATTGAAATGTGTTGCGCGAAAATTGATATTTATCATTTACCAATTGATAAAAAGTTGACAATTATAGACCAACCTTTCAAATCAAAAATCATTATCGGCTAGAATATACATATACTTCAACATGACACTTGTTAATTTAATTTTCTGTTGGTTTTTTTTTTTTCAAATTAAAAAGTTGCACAGTTACATTAGAATAAATTCCTGTGTTATTATTTTAATAAAACTAGGCGTTTTTTTTGATCAGGTATGTGAATGATCCAAAGAGATCATCAAAAAACATGCATTACATACCGAGATCCTGGTCTGTACCAGGAAAGGATCACGTGTCATGATGCCAAAAACTAGTTTTTTGCTATCTGAAGAACAGATGGCGTACTAGAAAAAAGAAACACAAATGTTGCAAAATGAACAAACACAAGAAAAAAACGAAAGTCTGTCAATCTGAAACGTACAGTTTTATTTTAATTTGATGACCTATACATGGATCGTTAGAGATAATGACAAATGTGTTTTTGACAGCGAATGTAGTGGACAACTTTACGCAGGGTTGACTCAGATTTTCGTGACAGCCCTGAGAGTTACCAAAAAAAAATAAAACTAGGGTTTTCGGTTTTCCAAAAAAACACTCAAGGGCTGTCAATTGTTTTGTTGACAACTAAAAGCAAGAAACAAATAATTCTGTCCCCTGATAAAACTTTAAATTTTTTATACACTAATAGATATGAAATCTCATATCACTTACTTGAACTCGCCACAGAAAAATACCTAGATCTAATTTAGGGCGAGTTCGGGGCGACTCCAAGTCTCAAAAAACACAGAATTTACTCAACGGGTTGAGTTCGGGTTTTTTTAAATAACCATTAGGTTGACTCCAGGGTGATTTTAGGGCTCAATGAATAAACCTATAATTTAAAAAAAAAATATTTTAAATTCGGGAATATCGTTGGTCCGATGACCACAAAATGTCACAAGTTGACAATAATAGGTGCGTTTTATTATCAAGGATCTATGTGGATCCGGATATGGATTAATTTTTAACATGTATTACAAAAACAATTTGGGATCCTGCTTTCTATCCTAAAATCCTCCACCCCGACGAGTTTCACCTTGTCGTGGTGGGGTGACTTACGTCTTTTCTCCGGCTTGCTGGAGATTAGACAACAAAGAAAACTCAAACAAGACCTTTAGTGTCACGGTCATACATAATTTAAAGCGATCGAGACATCTCTTTCGTTCGATGTATGCATAGCAATCTATGGAATTGACGTAATAAAATAAAATAAGATTGCTAAATAATAAAGATAAAATTTTGAAAGCGAAAGGACATCAGTTGTATTTAGTTCAAGCTATGTCCGAAAAAATGTTGGTGCTATATCCTATCTCAGTTATCTGAGCAACGGATCCCTGATGGTGGTGGTGTATACAAATCTTGAACAATATGATGAGGGGGTCATGGCGACACGGCCAATGACAAAAAGTAGATGAGCGAAGGCGTCTCTCTTGCTTAGTAGTCTTGGTTAAGCAATCGTAATTGATGGTCCTTCCCGATACTCGAAATTAAAAGATTAAGGGGAGTATCTCTATCCCTATTTGCTGTAGGGCAAAAAACAAGACTAATCGGAAATGTCGGTGCAGATTGTGGTTGGCTTCGGTCCGCTATGATCTGCACCACGGGTTTTTTACTCCATTTGCTTACTTTATTAAGCGCCTGTCATATTATTGGTGGTATTTTTAAAATAACTCCATAATATTAGTAACAAGTAACAAGAAAAGAACAAAATAAAGATATTGTTTATTAATATCTATAAAATAAAATAATAAAAATAAAGATATTGCATATTGATATCTATAAAATAATAAATACCCTAATTGGGTACCTCCAGGATAGTGATTGATTAAATCCCCCGCTAATTATAGCCCCCATGGAGTAAGGAACATGGAATCACTGTCACTGGGAAGGCCCTCTGTAAAGAGAGCTCGAGGTGGCTGTGGTTATAACAATCGAGATACGCGATTGGCTATTATAACAGTAGTTGCAATAGATAGATAAAAAATTAGATCCGAACCAAAGGTAGTACTGACTACAAAATACAAATTTGGAACAGTCTGGAAATGCCTGACTCGTACTCCGAAGATAAGACCAACGATGAAGCATTTAGTAGAGGTGTGGAGTTGGTTTGTTTAGGAATCTAGTCTTGCACGAGGCTGGAAGGGTGTGGCGTCCTTTCATCCAGATATTAAGCAACTGAGACTATGTCCTGGACCGTCAGTACTTTGTAAGCCAAGTAGTGGAGTGAGTGAAGTCTGACCGACAGGTATGCACTATAAATCCTATTTAGTTATCTTGAAATACTATGATCCTAAAATTAGTTCTTACTCTGGCGGGTAAATGGTTTTTATTGGTAGGGAATTGTGAACTACTGTATAAGGAAAAAAGACAAGAAACAACAAATGAATGAAAAAGAGAGATGAGCATACAATACTTCTGTCACTATAATCCATTTAGTATTATTTTCAATGGATCTGTGGCGATAATAAAACGTGGCCAGTTAATGGTGACCAGATATGTACAATAGGAAAATAAATATAAATATAAATAAAATAAGAACGGTGTGAGATACACAATTAATTCTTGCTTTTGTTGACTCTTCATTCATGCCATTATGTATGGAAAAGTACATCATTAAAATGGGCACCTTAGATACGCTGGCAGCGCTTCAAGCGGTTGCACAGTGTGCAGTATGTGGATATACTTTTCATAATTCATTATTGAGTTTATTCACTATCAAAGTCTTCTAAGCCCGACAGATCTGACGTCTTCTTCTTGACTTTCTACATTTATAAAGCTATTCTGCTGGCAAGTAGTTAGTAGTATCTTCTAAAAGCTCCAAAACTTCAGAAGTAATCTTATTTCTTTTTGTTCTTGGAGGAGCTCGCAGGCTTGTGTTGATTGTTATGTTTGTTCTTAGCCTCTTGTGGTTCTTCGCATAGTTCGCCAATGGGATCAATAGATAATGCTATTATATCCTTCCCGTGAAAAAGTACTTTGTGTACACTGACAGACATTAAATACCAAGAAAATTCTCTCTCTCTCTCTCTCTTCTATAAAGCACAAGTTTGTTTCGAGTATCAATGGAATTAATCAACATTTATTTGAAACCCACAGTTCAAGGATATGAAATTGCTTGACAAGCTCAAAGTTAACACCAGTTATTTCAGAAGACAATTTAACGTTTGTAAAAAATTTACGAGCAGTATTTCCATCGTTCGTATTGACTATTTGATGTTTTGCCATATCGATGAGCAAACCTAATTCCCGTCCAAACCTGTCTTGGACAGGCTTTTTTTCCTGATAGCTTTCTTTTACTTTCCAGGCCATGAACTTGCCATTCAAAAATTCACGAGTGAAGTGGAGACAATCCAAAAGACAAGAAGTTGGTATTAACGTGCGTCTCTGAAATAAAACTTGGATTGTTCATTTCACTGGGCTTTACTCCACACAAATATCATCTTCGTGTTGAAGCACAAGACGAAACAGCATTACATACTTTACCGTCATGATATCATTCTGGATTTAACAAACAATTCTGCATTATTTAAATCCACTTTTGTGTCAGAAAGTCCAGCGATTTGGTTTTTAATTTGTCTTACTTCAGAAGTTATAACATCAGGCGATTCCTTAACAAATTTAAATTTAATAGGACGATAATGTCTATTGTTTTCCGGAGGTCGTCAGTGGCAGAGTACATTTGTAAAGGAACCATAGAAATGCTGAATAGACTTTTGTCAATGTGTTGCATTTCAGAAAACTTTTGTCTGTACCTTGATTGTTCAGCTCCATCACATCCTCACTTTATAACCAATTGAGAAATATTGCTTTCCGTCAAATTCAAAGCTCGTGATATTATGGTCTATAAGTGAGAACTATTTATTTATCAGACAGATAACATATTGAACTTTATTGTACGCAGGATAAAATTTTAAATTTTGTGATTTGGCTTGTTGGTGCACAATTTTATATTGATGCGCTAGGTGATTAGCATCAGCTATAAGGGCAAGTGCTTGATTTGTAGATAATTTTGCGGGATTTCGGCAAGAAGGTTTGTGTGCTCTTTTAAACCTTGTTCCTCTATTGGGAGAAGCTTCAGATAATTTTCTTACAATTGCAGCCGAATCTTTTTTACCCTCGCTTCTCAGTTTCATTTTAATGGCTAAGGATGATTCATCCCGACTTCTGTTTTGGAGAAGGTCTTTAACTTTTTGCTTCTTAGACCAATAACTACAAGTATAAAAGTCTTTTTCTGGTCTTCGTGGTTTATTGTTTTGTCCAATTTGAGAAGAACTAAGAATTGAATCAGTCAATATATCTGAAAAAAAAAAAAATAGCACAAAGACCGTTTGCAGTGTCTACCAACTTTAGCTCATTCAGATTCAATTCATTAAAGCTTGAATTCGTACTCCAAATATCAAAAATGGATCGATAAGAAATTTTAGGAGCCATTTAATATAACATAGTATATAGAACTTGTTGTTTCGCAAACGGTCACAGAATATTTTTTGCTTTTACTGTACTGTCAATGTATCCTTACACAAAGACGATAAGCTGAATATGATATTCTGCGATATAAATATAACAAAACTCTTTTTTAAATATTTTAAAATTCGAAACTCGACATTTTTTTTATAATTCACTCATCAACTTAACAATATAGTGAAGATTCACAAACTATTATTTTTAAGAAATTTTCACTTGTCACGAGAAAAGAAACAACATACATATGTATTTATATTTTTCGCATGCATTTCTTCAAAGAAATCAACGGAAAATTTGAAATAAAATTCCGTAAACTTACACATGATATTTTTTGCTTTATATGTTGGGGTATTAAAAATGAAGTCTTTGTGACATAGAATATCAACTAATTTTTGAGAGCTAAATATCATTGTTAACTTTGACAGCTGCTAAAACGTAATAATTGGAAAAAATATTAGATATTGCTATCTGGTCACCCTTTATAACGTAAAAAAAGTACGATTTTTCACATGAAAAAAAAAAGAAGAAATTCATGTCTTTCAATTTACATGACACATTTGTCATACACGGAATTAATTGAAGATTTATATACTTACGTTTTCATTTAATTTCTTTTAAAATTTTAAAACTCTTGTAAACATACAAACATAGTAAGTAAACAAAGTTCTGGGAGATTTGTTGTAGTTTTCTTTTTTTTAATTTCTCTTGATTAAACACGCACGCTAGGTATGTGAAGTGTGAAAAGGCGTGTCAAGAATGTTTTTGTTCACTCCTGGTATTTGGCCTCTTTTTTTAAATTCATAAATTTTCTTTCAAATGAATTTTTCATAAGAAATCTGCCTCAAGATGAACTATTATTAAAGCCATACTTGTTAAATGCAAATGTTAAAACCAAAAAATCACTTAATTGCTATACAAAGAATATTTCGTCTCGAATCATGAACTATATATTTTTAACGAATACAATTCGAAGGGAAATCAGAATAGGGTTGTTATTCCTCGAAATTTGTTCATTCACTCATTAAAATTGCCATTATACCGTTAATAATTTATGATGTTGAAGAAAATATCATTAAAATATACCTTTTCGTCAAGCCCGATGACATTTCACTCCATGATTTAATTGCATATCCAAATTTTCAATAAATACTAATTATTTATTCATTTTCAGGTGTCATTTTCAATTTCATGATATCAGACAATCTTTGTTTAACATTTGAATCTGAATTCTGAATTTACTTTGAAATATCAATTTATCTATGTATTAATAAGTTATGCAAACATTTCGATATCAAAAGGAACTTCTCTACCTTAATAAACTTCTTTAGTATGGTAAAAGTGCAATACAAAATGAGTTGTAACCTTCTGTGTTGACCGTATTTTATAAAAAAAACATTTTATGTGGACCGCCTACTATCTTTTGGCGCTGTTGTCGTATATAGGCGGGTAGACTTTGAAGTGCAATAAAACAAACTGTGCGTAAGGTATTAACATTTTCTATAAAGGGTGTCCGATAATTCATCTGCCATACTTTAGGATATGATTCTTGGTCATATTCTTAAAAAAAATTGTTCTACAATAAAGTCTGATTTTCAACTTTGGCATTACTTTTTGACGATTTCAAAAAAGGCTAATGCGCGAAACAGATTAAACCAGCAACAGCACCAGCATCGTCAACAGCAAACAGCACGCTGACCAGCAAACATTTCTCAAACATATTGCCACCAGCAACGGCATTTCATCTGCTTGACATTTCATATCGAAAAAAAGTTTTTCATTGTGGTGCCACTGAATATTGCAGTGGGAAAGTTGACAACACTGCACCAGCAACAGCAAATTTAGGACTTTGGCCTAACGACGCTGTTGGCATTGCTGTTTTTATGTGTGTTGAACAATTGAAATACATTGGCTCTAAATTAATGGCGGCCGCTGTTGCTGTTGACCGTGCTGTTGCTGGTTCAATCTGTTCCGCGCTTAACTTACACCAAAGTTAGCCTTTTTTTAAATCTGACCCATGTTAAGGTCAATTTTTCTGTCAGTATTAATGGTAGGGATCTCATTTTAAATTGTTTTAGAAGAAATGCTATCCTTTAAAACTACGTTTGCCAGATATTGAATTTTAAATGGTGTTAAATTTTTCTTGCCCGAGCAAAATTTTGAACTTTGAGGTAAATTTTTTTCAAAAAATGCGTAATAAACATAAAGTTTTCTTATTTTTACCTGATGAACAAAACAATAATACAAAAAACTCAATAATAACTACACCTAAAAACCCATACATTTTATGATACTTGGGAAAATCTAAAACTTTTATAATATCTGGTCTAACTGATTGACGAATAAATAAATAAATAAATAGCAAGTGTATTAGAATACATTGGAGCATGACTGCAAATTGAATGGGTTTGGATTGAACAAATTCAAAACAACAATAAAATGCACGACTGGATCGCACGAACTTGCTCTTATGTAAAAGTACTTTAGAATTTAAAATACATTTTATAAATATAAAACATGGATTTAATGAGACAATAATGTTTAAATTTTTTTTGACCAAAACGTAGTGCATATCCATATTAGCACACCTAATTTTTTTTATTAAAGTCGTTTGAGCCTTTTTCGAGATAAATAAGATTATGCTTTCTGGGTGTATGTATGGGGGGTATAGTACAGACATAAAGACATACAGACATAAAGACAGATGGAATTGCCGGACCCACTTTTTTCGTCTTCGCTATCATCGTTATGTCAACTTTAATCAAAATCTCGCGTTCGTTTTTTTTTCCAAATGATGAACTTGTTCTATAGTACCTACATACACTGATGGAAAAAATAATAGAAACAAGCTTCTTCTGTGCCGTTTTTTTAAAACAAAAAGTTTATTGGAAAATTAAAAATACATACAATAAGTCTCTATAAAGTTTAAAATATACAAAATGTTAAATTTATTAATAAAAAGAAAAAATAGTAACGAGAAAAATTAAAATTAATATTAACACCCATTTTACCCTGGAAAATATAATAGAAACAATATTATAATTGTGTTTTTCTTTTTGGTAAAGAGTAACTTAACAGTTAAATTGGTTCATATTTATTTAGTACTTGGTCGTTGTATACCTTTATTTGTAATGACGGCTTCACATCTCCGCCCCATGGAATGAACCAACTTGGCGCATTTCTCAGATGGTATGGAAAACCATACATTTTGTATTATAGACCACAGTTCTTCCTTGTTCTTGGCTCTGAAGTCTCCAATTTTCATCTTAAGTATGCCCCACAGGTGTTATCCAGCATGATTCGAACGTAGTCAATAGCACACATTTTGCCTCTTATCCAAAAAATTGGACCAACCCCAGATGTTGAGAAGCACCCCCAAATTATGATATTTCCTCCACCATGTTTAACAGTCTTTTTTGTGTACTTTGGATCGAATTCTGCGTTCTTAGGTCGTCTGACATACATTTTGCCATCGGAACCAGATAAATTTATCTTTGTTTCATCCGACCATAAAACGTTGTTCCAATTTGCTCGTTGGGCAAAATTCATTCTCTGCAGAATATTTTTCTTGCTCAAGAATGGTACTTTTCTGGGACTCCTTCCAGGAAGCCTTGCTTCCATTAGTCGGTTTCTTATTGTACGACTTGAAATAGGCGCATTTAGTTCAATTTTCAAGTCGTTTGAAGAAGAAAAAGGCTTTTTTTTACACAGTCGTACCAATATCTTATCAAAGGTCTTTCGTTTTCTGCCTCTTGTTTCTGGCTTTGGGCTTGAATGGAGAACTGTAAATATCTTCTTTTTTGAACAATTTAATGCTTGTGCTATTTCTTCCATAGTTTTCTCATTTTTTTCTGAAGTTTTTTAATAAATTGCGCTCAGTAATAGTACAATGCACTCCACGACCCATTTTTATAAAATTTTAAAGTAACTGTTATATTTTTCTTTTATTAAAACGACTGAAACACGTGCAAAACTAATATATACAAACTATAAAACGTCTATTTCAATAAAAATAAAAAACGAAATTTAAGTCAAATTGAAAGTCAAAGTACCTTGTTTCTATTATTTTTTCCAGGCGAAATTATCACTTAGCTCATTTTTTTTACGGTTAAGTCCAAACAAAGAGCTAATGACAACAAACGGCTGCACCATTTCAAAGTCATGTTAGGTACAATTAATATATAACAATTAGAACCGAGGAAAACGTAATTGTATGTAGTTATTAATGGTTGATCATTATGTAAAGCTTTGTTTCTATTATTTTTTTCCATCACTGTATATCGCAAGTAAAAAGGAACTTCTAAATTCTAATACATATATATTGTAAAATGGGCGTGGGAACCCCAACGGAGTTCAACTTGACATTTTTAAAGGTAAGGTAGTTCTATATAACAGTTTGTACTATATAACTGATTTGTATGTAATATTTATAATTGGCAAGTTTTTTTGTTCAGATGGAAAAAGTCAAAAAAAGACATCCGGGCTTAACAACGATTATCACAAAGTCGCCTTCAGCTTTGTGTCAACTATGAAAAACCGTATATAATCAGGTGTTTCACATCAAACCTAAACTTTTCGCTTAGGTGATTTCTGTAAAAATAAAAGGAGGATCGAAGAAAATACCCAAACTTGTATATTCTAATTATACTGCTTTAAAATAACCTCAATAGAACTCAGAAATAATAGGACCAATACGTAAAATTAAGACAAAATCACACCCTAGGCCTTGTAGATTATAGGAGTCTGCCTTTATAAATATCTTTATTTGTCTATAACTATTATCTGCTGCAAGAGTAAGTTTTGCGACACAATTTTCACTCATTGTGACTACAAATGGAAATAATAACTATCCGTTTGATATATTTTCATACGATTATCCAAAATAGCAAACGATTCTAACAGTACATATGTATATACATTATGTACATACATATATAACCTTTTGAAATTCTAAACCTGGGATCTGTCATCACTTTTTAAGTAAACAATATAAATCTTGGACTTTGTTAATTTTCTCCATCTTCCTGTGCTAAATTCAACCGGGAGCTATACACTCACTCATGGCTTACCCGTTAAATTTGTAACGGTGGAACCAAGTAAGTTGCAAGAATATTGAAGAGGAGGGGATTCTAGAAACTATCATTTATATGAAAACAGCAGAAAACCCTCCATTATGAACGAGCAAAGGCAATTTCAAATGAATCTTAATGCTTCGCCGGAAAAAGGTGCTTCCACCAAAAGGCTTAGATCAAATTAATATTCACGGGTCTAGCATGGCAGCGAATACGGGATACCCCAAAGTAACTAGCACCCTTTGTCCTCTAATTGTATGCATATATACACATACTCGTATCCAAAAGCGTCATCAATTTCGGCCTTAAACTAGATATTTCTTAACGCGGAAAGGGTGAGAGATGCCGCATGTGGACATGGACACATACGAGTACAAGTTGTGTCCTTCTCCGGTATACACAACACATTATTATCCTCGTTGTCCTGGTCCTGCTAAAGTTCTCAATTCAAAATATCCTCCATACCGAAGATTGAAGGTAGGTAGGTATATTATGTTTGCTCGTCCGATGGGGTGGCAGAAGGGAGTGAGTAAGTAAAGTGGGTGGGGGTGGTGTTACAGGAGTTAGATTCACTCTAAAGTACTCGCACTAAAGTCACATACAATACCTATGATGCCGTTGCGAATTGCGAAGAAGAGATAACGCACAATGCCTAGCCCAGCACAACAACCCCCGAAAATCTGTTTACCATATTATATTCTATTTGGGCAGCGATGCTGCTACAAACAACTAAAGGATATGGTAGCAGGAGACTTGAAAGAAGGATTTGCTGGCTTGTAACGTGTCCGAGTTTTACATTCAATCGTTGGCGAGGGCGGTAGTTGGTGCGGTGGAGCGGCAGCGGCGGCAGCGATAGAAAACTTTAAATCCGTATATCTAAATATATATATATATAGGGATGTGTGCATGAAGTGAACTATATGGAATTGGATATATCACTGGCATATTCTAATGCCTGGGATAGATGGGCAGCACAGAGTTACAACCCAATGTATAGCTACAGTGTTGTGATAAACGTGCGTTGGGGAGGAGAGCCTCACAAACAGAGCTGGCTAAACTAAGGGCAGGAAGAAGGACGTCCGACGACGACGTACATAAAAGCACACGCACATATCTACATTTGTATGAATACATAAAGTTTTCATAAACAAACTATAGGCATCGGAGTTTGAAAGTTTACAATATATGCAGGACATAAGGGATTTCAAGAGATTGGTTTTTAGACATAAATTTAAACAAACATATATAGATATATGTATGTGCCTACACGCAGAGGGGCATAATGTGTACTGAGAGTCTTCACACACTCTTAAACTTATAGAATAGATACACGAACGTATAAGTGGAGTAGCTAAAGTAGAATATGTTTGGTCCTGTAATGTGGATGTAATATGCAAACGAAAGTTTTTCAAAAGAAATTTAAATTAGTGGGGATACATGCTTGGTAAACTGTATTTCAGATATAAGGACACGCATTTAGGGCTTCGCTTCGTGTATGGAAACTTATAATTTGGCTTAAAATATCATCCTAAAACAAATTGCTTTGGCTTGATTCACTAGAGCTTATTAAACTTTAAAGACTTTCAGAAAATTGGTATCAAAGATATGATATTATTAAGCATTTTGTTAATTAAACTACTAAGCTACATGCATGAACTTTTAAAACATTTATAATATCTAAATAACCAGGTTCTACTCGGCCGGGCAAATTTAGCAGGTGCCCTTTTTACTTGCGAAATACCTACTGTGGTGGACACACATGTAAATACAATACTTTACCTTTCATTTGCTGAATACCACACAAGCTTAAACATTTGTCGTAACAAAACGGATGTTTTCTTGGTTTAAGCTTTAGAAGACTCAAGAACATTTCAAATTAAAAAGTCACCTAAAACTATGACATATAAAAACTTAGGTTGCGCGTACAGTAGGGCGACAAAGCGATGCGATGCGAGAAGCGTTTGCGTGCGAGAAAAAAATTTACATTGATTCTTAGACGGTGTTCACATTGGACTTACTCAACCGACTTATTTTGACGTAAAGCCACCCTGTCTTGTTCAGACACAAAAGTAGTGTGAAAACTCCAGACTCACTTTGACGTCTTGTAGTTGTCATAATTGTTGGCCATTTGCTATGCCACTACAAATATACAGTAAATTACAAAAGTAAGTAAGCACCTCTTAGTTTAAAGATCATTTCCTTCAAACAATCGATAGTAATGTAAAAAAAAAAAAACTTAATATTTTTGTCTGTAATTGATTAGGTATTGCGAACTGAAAAGTAACATTTCAAATAAAAATTTAAAGAAAACTTTAGAAATATTTGACTTAAACTAAAAATAATAACAAATTTATATCACAAAAGTAAGTAAGCAGTTCAAATAAACCTTGAATTCTTACAGTTATTTTGTAAATCTTATCCATTTAGTACTTCGTTAGATACCCTTTGGCTTGTATAACTGCTTTCATACGTCGAGGCATTGAGTTAACCAAATTTTGCGTAACGTTTTGTCCAATTTTAGACCAATTATCCACAAAATCGCTTTTACTATACGGACTATGTCGCATCTAATTCTCGCATCGCTTCTCGTATCGCATCGCTTTGTCGCACCACTGTACGCGAAGCCTTAGAAACCAACAATGTTAACCAAACTCTTAAATTATTTGCTAAGATTTTCAGATTCTAGTTCCAACTTTTGTTTGGAATCTTGAGTAATACTTTGGGTTGATATTGATTCACTAGAGTTGGAATTATCTTAAGTTCAAATAACACTTTCTAACTGAAAGCCAAATTTAAAACCAGAAGTACATATGTATATGGTATTCCTGCAATAATTTTGAAACAATGCTTTCGAGCGATGACCCAACCTCTGTACGTCATTTTCAATAGTTTGCTGCTAAATGGAACTTTTATTGAGGTATGGAAAACATCTTTCAAATCTGGTTCGAAAAGTAGTGTTTTGAAAATTGCAAAGGAATTTACATACTTTCTTCAATGCCAAAAGTTTTTGAAAGCACAGTTAAATCCAAACTTGAGTTTCACGTCAAAGAATACATTTCTGAATTTCAGCATGGATTCGTAGCTGGGTGCTCGACGGCTTCCAACATAGCATACATCAATTCATATACATATATTAAACGAAGTTGAAAAGGGTTACCAGGTTGATGCTATATACACTGATTTTAGCAAAGCTCAGTTTGACTCAGTTTACCATCTTTTATTTATCAAAAAAACCAAATGAGTTTGGATTTCACTCTGCTATATTGAGCTGCATATCTTCCTTTCTCAATGTAATAATCGATAGTAAATGGTGACTTACAAGGAGTAACTCAAGGCAGCCATCTTTAATCATTGCTTTTTATTATCTATATCAATGAAATCTGTGTTTTAGTTTTGTTTTTTTCTGACATTTGCTGACTATCTCAAGCTCTTTTTGATAGTTAAATTCATGGACGATTGCCTACTTATTCAACTGTTACTTATATAACTGTTTGAATTTAAATATAGCCAAATGTAATGTTATTACTTCCCTTGGGGATAGCCCTCTTGGAAGAGTATATAAAATTAATGATCTTTGCGTTATTATTGATTCCAAGCTATCTTTTAATTTACATATTGTATTAAAGGCAAATTCTATTGTAGGTTTCATTAAAAGGAATTCTAAAGATTTCACACACTTTTAATACATATATATTATATATATATATATATATCTATTATATATATATAGTATATATCGTTAGTAATATCTATTCCTGAATACCCTGATAAAATTTGAAATCCGGCGTATCAAATTCTTTTGCATCGCATTAAAAATAATCAAAGAATGTTTACAAAATATAATTTTTGGAAAATTAGATGGAATTTTTTACCATCTTATGATGCAAGATGTAAACTCTTAGGAATCCTGCCCCTGCAAAAGAAGATAGGCACGTGATGTCATGATTATAAGAGATTTGCTATGTTCTCATATAAAAATTCCTGCTCTTTTGCTTATTAGATTGACAGATAAATTCTTTATTTTATAAAATAGTTTTATAATATTTCTTACTTAAGAATAAGACATGGCAATTTTGCCGTCTGCCTGATATTATATTCCGTAACTGAAATAATACAAAGTAAAGTATACAATTTTAGATAAACGTTAAAGTAAAAAAAAAACTAATCTATTTGAATTAATTCAATTTATTTTCTTACTAAATGTGGTTTGTAAAAAAAAAGAGATTAATTGAATTACCTCTAAACAAATTTTAAATGTTTTTAAACAAAAAGAAAATTATCAAGGGGTTTTTGTATGAGTACATACGTGCAGTTGTGCCTGCAAGACTTCTTCATATATTTATGAATTTTTGAATATTACAACAACAACTTGAATGAACTACCACCAAGTGGGTTCTTATTTGGCTGGAGTTATAGCTATTTCACGGTTGCCAAGCCGATCATCAGACTCCTTTATTAGTGGTGCTTAGCCTTTATACTATCAAGTTTAATCGAAAAACTTTTTGAGATTTGAACCTAGCGAGATTTTAATCTAGCGTCGTCAGAAGCCAATGTCCTACGCATCACGCTACCGAGACCACATGATCAGGTCCATCCCAATTTAGGTTTTATCGTATATCAATTGTCACCTGAGGAGTAGCATTTTTATTAGTCATTCAAGTTTGTTGTTGTAAATTCGGTTTCTCTCTATTTCTCCGAACTCTGTTTATAAGCCAACAATTCGTTGTATATTATAAGGAGGGAGATTTTAATGAAAGATTTGACTCTGGTCAAGTTTTAAATGTATTGAAGGGGAAAATTATCAATTTTTTTAATGATTTGAAACACATATAAAAATATCAATTTTGTAATGATTTGAAACATAAATAGATACACTGCAGGCCAAAAGTTTGAGTCCACTATCATTTTTCTCTGCTTTAGGTAATCCTTACAAAGTCTCGACGTGTGTTTAGGGTCGTTTTCCTGTTGGAATACGTATCCTTCACCAATCAATCTTAGTCCAGAGATCAAAGCGTTTTCTTCAAGAAGTATCTTCTTCATCATTCCAATAATTCATTTTTCCAATAATTCGAGACAAATCTCCCACTTCACTTGAAGAGAAACATCTCCAGACCATCACAGAACCACATCCATGCTTGACGGTAGGAACTATACAGTCGGGTAGCATCTTTTGTTCAACGCTGCGTCGAACGAAAACCCTCCGTTTTGTGCCAAATACCTCGAACTTGGAGTCATCGCTCCATAAAACTCTATTAAAATCTTCTTCCGTCCAGTCTCTATGCTTTTTAGTCCACTCTAACCGTTTCAGTTTGTTTTATGGTCGAAGAAGGGGGTTTCAAACAGCAACTCGTCCAAATAGTCCAGCATCTCTTAGTCTCCGTTTGACGCTTGTCAAGGACAGCGGCTTATTCCGTGTTGTATTTATTTCAGCACGTATTTCTGATGCTGTTTTTCGCCTATTTCGTTTTCTTGTTGTTACTATTAGCAGATCCTTGTGTTTAGTTGTACATCCAGGCCGCCCTGACCGTGGTTTATCCTCAAGAAGTCAATGGCACATTGAACGCAGCCCTTCGATATCTTCAACTGCGAAGCAACTTCCCGCTGCGATTTGCCTTCTTTAATAAGAATGATGATTGCAGAACGTTTTTCAATCGTGGTTTCCGCAACTTTTCTCATTTTAAACTAGTTGTTTACTCAAAAGATGAAGAATCTCAATAAATGCTTATGACGTGGGTTTTATATAAAAAATTTGCAATCCAGGTCTAAAATTTTTCGGTTTTGAAAACTTTTTTATGTTTGGCGTCATAAAAAAAGTGCTGAATCAACAACCAAAAGTCATACAAATCTACAATTATGAAAAACCCAAAAACGTTTCAATAATCCATATAATCGGTTTTTCCACATTTATTAAAAAAACACCCTTTTTAAAAAAAATCTGTATTAAAAATCCAAGTTTTACTACCTGAAGGTGTTGCGTATTGTTCAGGCAAAAAAATTAGTTAAAAAACCCAATCTTTAATTCAAAAAATCAACCCCCAGGCATTAATGAAGCCAGTTGACTATGTTGAACTTAAACTTTTGGCCTGCAGTGTACATGGGTAGACCATCCTAGAGCTCCATTTAAGTTTTCGTAAAGTCAGTTTGTAGACAGAAAACTTTCATTGAAATGTAACTTTACGAATTTCCTGTACAATTGGACAGCTTGCAATAAAGTGTGTTATATCTTCAGTTTTCCTTCTATTGCATAAGCTACAAAGTTGAGATAGATTAGTTTGATGTGGCATAAAGTTTAAGTTTAAAATCTCTACTCGTGCTCTAAGGATATTGTATGTAGCTTATATAGCTTCCGTTGATATGCCGTTTCTTAAATAATTAGCTTCCGATGGCAGTTGGTGATTGAGATTCCTGTATATGGAGAATGATTTCGATAAATTTTGAATACTCGTATAAACTTGTTGATCTAGTTTAGCAATTACATAACATTGAATCCAATAAAGATAGATTAGCCCCGCGGGAAAGAGCTAGCTAGTTCTATTCCTTAAAAGGAGAAGCGTTGGTATGTAGTTGTCTTAGCATAAAAGACTAGCTGTTACACCTGACTCTAAATAAATTGCATAATTAGATGTTGAGTTTGTTAATCTGAATAAACGTTTGAAGAAATGCCATTGAATGGCTTCAAATTCCTCAAGTGAAAAGAAAATATCCAAAAACCTGTGCACTATAGCACATATGTACATGTGTTGACTGTGACGTGGAATACACGATATTTGGATATCAGTTCAATTTTTTCGTTTGAAAAGAATTTGGACCACATTAGGTTTAATGCTAGTTTGGGTTCAGCGCTGTCTGTCTTTAGAATGTTTGGAAAAATTTATGTTATATGTAAGTAGACTCCTAGGTACTTGAATTCTTTCGCAACTTCGATCATTATTTTCCGTTGATGCACTTCATCATGATCTTGGTTTTACTGATATTGACAATTAAGGCCCAAGTCTAGCAAAAGGAGTTCAGTCCTTGAGGAAGTACATTATTAATATCATCAATGTACAAAGCTAAGAGTATTGGGCTTAAAATACATCCCTGGGAACACCAAAGGTCGTTTCAAACCATTCTGAAAGCTCCATCCCATCCCGAACCATTGCAGTAACTGAGTTCAGAAAGTTGAAATACATACACAGAAACTTACGAGAAACTCCCATTGATGATAGTTTGTATTTACATCAAAGCCTGTCTATTTACATTATTATCAAAGGCAGCTTTAAATTCCACGAAGCAAGCGTACAATTTTGTCCTTTTATCAATGGAATTCTTTGCAATGGTAGTAACGGCGAATATACCATCCATTGTAGAGAACTCCGCTCGAAAGCCTGCTTGATTGGTGTCCTTAATCCATTTAGTGAGCCTTTCATAAAATATTGAGGTCAAAATCTTTCTTAAAGAGCTGAGGACAGAGGTTCCTCTGTAATTTTCTGGTTGGTTAGCATCACCTTTCTTGAAAATTGGAAAAATAACTGCTTTGCTAAAATTACTTGGAACATTTGAAGGGTTATAAACCATATTGAAGTAAACCAGAATATGATTCCTAAATTGTTCAGTGCTATTTTTGTACAATTCGACTGGGATGCCGTCTATTTCTGGTGCTTTGTTATTTTGTATCTTGTGCAGAGTTGTATCCAATTTATACATATGTAGATATTGGCTCATCAAAATCATGAACAATGGTGTTGGGTTGAGCTTAACAGAAAGTATGTTGATTCTCGTTAGCAGACGAAAGCGTTTTAAAGTGAGCTGCTAGTGTCTGAGCTCCGAGAGTATTCACCAAACTTCGATTACGCGCCCCTAGTTCTCAAACGTTATTCCAGAACTTTTTAGAGTTCTTGCAACTGATTAGTTTCTTTGCGATGATGTCGAACCCATTAATGGTCCTTCTAGACTTATAAGGGAAAGACATTTTCTTTTCAAGCCTTTACATAGAACGAATTACGGTCAAAATGAGTCAATATCGAGGACTATTTCAACATTTAATTAACTTTGTCAAAGTATAGACTTATATCAGTCAAGAAAATGCTTCAAAAAGATTTTATTTAATTCGTTGTCGTAATTATGTAAATAGTAAATGAAATAATTTTATTCTTTAATTATATTGTAATCTTTAAGGCTTTGCTGGTAGATAAAATAAATAAATAAAATTAGAAAAAAAATAAAAAAGTACCCCTTAGAATTTTTATGAAAGACTTTCGTGATTTATCAGTGTTTAAGCTCGGTCACTTAATTATCACCATGAAAGTGTAAATTTAAAACAACTTTCTGTAAAAAAGATCACGATCGATATACTTATGTAGGAAACACAATAGACCACATTGTTCAACGGGTAAAAGAATTTCCTATAAACAAGACGAAAGCTCAAGGAAGAACCGTTACAGAAATATCTGAGCTATTAAACGGATCCCAGGAAGCTTCTTTACTAATGAAAAATTTAGTTAACCGAAGAGCAAAGGTTTGATCCAACTATGTTTACTTTAAAGGCATCCATCGGTTGATTGTGGTTTAATCAAGCGGAGTCAAATCGCATGACAGCCATTTCAGTTCACATCTGCGAGAGATAAACCTTACCTTCAAATCGTTCATGCAAAATGTCAATAGTGGCGTCCGCTGTTTTTCACGTAGCGCCTTTCTGCTAGGACCACATATCATCTGTGTCCAAAATCCACACCAAATGGTAACTTTTTGAGGATTCATTGTCATCTGGTGAACCTTGTGGGTTGGTGTCGTCCCATATACGGAATTTTGCTTTACATTGCTGTACATTGGTGTAGGCCTAAGTTCCGACGCAAAATTCGTTAAGTTGAAGTCTGCAAAAGGCCGAGTTCTTGTGCACGGTGAAGAATCGATTGCCCCGAGTTCTGCTGTATACTTTCACGGATCGAGGCGATGTTCTCGGCTGAACTTGCTCTTTTTTGACGTACGAATGTTAGCTGAATGATAACCGAAATGATCGTCTTAAAATTGGCCACCAAACGTTGAAGAATCGACTACTAAGGACCCAAATGCACGAAACGTTTGCGCTAACGAACAATCATTTTGATAACAATGTTTTTTTTAATTGGACGGCGCGTGCTGTTCAATCGTTTAAATTAGTGATTATCATCAGATATTAAATAATAAACAACCGATTTTGACAGATGTCACCAAAACAACATGGCCGCTAAAATCTACCCGCGCCGATTGAAAAACCCTAATTTAGTTGGAATAGTATTGATGAACTGTTCTGTTTTTTTTTTCTTAGTCTGGTAGTGGTGAAATCCTATTTTTTATTACTACCCAAAGAAACAAGACCACCTCTAAAACTTATATATTTATTGTAATTTTGCTTATCATGAAATCAAACCTGCTTAGATTTTCGCTCTTATGATAAGAGAACAATAAATCTTCTTTCACAAATTTAACAAATTTAATGGGCAAAAGGGGGAATCAAAAATTAAATAGAACTCGTAAAAATGTGTGCATGTCGATGAATTTAGAACAATAAGCAGCACACAAGTGAAGTCAGGGGACATTGCCAATCGCACCGGTAACAGTAATAAAAAACAAAAATTATATACCGACTTTGAACTTATTGATATGCCAACTACATTAAACCGTTACAAATGTTTATTTTAACTGTTTTGTATGAAATATTTCAAATAAATGTTTGTGTATGGCTGATAAACTCGGAAAATACTGAACTTATGTCGCTGACATTTTTAGATTTCGCTCTAATTGGTGACAGAAATATTTATAAATATGTTTTTGTAAAGTGTTTCCACTCGTTTGAGATTTCATTTTATTTAACAACCATATAGAATGCTACACATTTGTTACTAAACTACATATCTTGAACTTAAAGAACAGCATGTTTACTTTTTATTTTGTGAATCCGCCTACTACCACACATACCCACTTTTTGTATATTCGTATGTGTATGTTCTACTAATGCAATATTCCTAGAAAGTTATAACTTCCTGATTAACTTCTCTTGGATAATTGGTTTTCTCAACAATATTTAATAGGTGGCGCTGAGGAGCGTTAACAAATATTCAAGAACTTCCTCTTCTTGCTCTTCAAAGTTATAAATTGACCACGCATTGGTAGCCTGTGGCTCAACAAAATACTCCTAATATCTCTACTTGAATTTTCATTTCTGATTAACGCAAGCATACCTAATAATAACTTTTAAGATATATTATATACTGTACATACATATATGTGGCAAAATAAAAAATCCGTGATTTAATATTTTACTCCTAATAAGGCGGATTTTTGAATGTATTTTTTCCATATTGCCTTATGAAGTGAACATTTCGTCACGCTATTTACAATAATTATAGTTATATATAACTAAGGTCAACAGTACAATTTAGCTAGTAAACCAACATACGAAAGTTGAACTGACAGATAAAAAATGTGTAGGCTTCTTAAAATAAATATGTAGATTCAATCTACCAAGTACGTTATTTACCAACAAAAATAGTATTTTATTGCTTTTTATGTCAGAATTTTATGTTGTGTGAAAGTACGAAGATTAAGAAAAGTTCATTAAAAACTTTATGATACCAGCATACATCGTCAAAAAAATTTATAAAATGGTAATAGATTTTTTACCAAACTCATAACTACTATACAAATAATTAAAACATTTTCACCACTTTACTTATGTGGATGAAAATGTTCCACATACGCCACGTAACACCTTCAACAGTTAGCTTCAGAAAAACTGAAATTCACTTTTTATTATTTAATTTTTTGATTTCAAGGCACATTTATGGTTATTTCCAGGTTAGTCAAATGTTATTTATTCGAAAATTGTTTGGCTTAATTTATACAGCTGGAATTATCCTGGCGACGACACAGTCTATGCGAAGCTTATCGGGACAAGAAATTATCAAATGTACCCGTCTACCAATTTTGTGAAAAAATTAGAAGTTACAAATTCAAATACAAAACATCTCTGTCTCTTCAACTGCACCATAGACAAGGACCGAGATGATCAGGGTTTTATAGAGCGACACTTTTGTTGCTCGAGAGAGGACTTTGCTACTCAATTGCCTTCTTAGTCCAAAGAAGCAACGATTGGCAAGAGTTATTCTCTGTTTGATTTCAGCGCTGGTTTTATCGTATATATGAATTTAGAGCGGTGCCTAGGTATACAAAGTCCTTAACTACCTCAAAATTATAGCTGTCTATTTTGAAGGTCTATCCAAGACGTCGGTATTCATGCTTATTTTGAAATTGTCATGAATAGTCTATTCGTTAGAATGATTCTATTCCTTCGAATGAACTTTCTTAATTTTGAGATTCGAACGAATAACATTCATTTGCGAAAGATAGCATAAAATGAACTTTAAAAAAGATTCATTTTCATTATCAGCTGTTTGAAATTTACTATATTTCTATTTGAATTAGTATGACCGTCTTACATTTTTTTTGTTTCTAAACATTTTATAGATAATACACTTTTTCATTATAAAGTAAAGTTTAACCATAAAGAACTACATATTCATTACATTTTTTGTGTCAACTCAGCTGTTTTGAAACTATTCTTAAAAAAACTAAGTTTTTCATGACGCGTTCTAAATTTTTATTTTTTTTCGTATACACTTAGTCACACTAAAATATCAAAAACAAAACAGAAGTGTTTGTGAAATGTCAAAACCAAAAAGTGAAATCTTTGTTTATTTGAAATTGTTTTGTTTATTGTTTAATAATTTAAATTTCTTTGATAAAAACGTAAAATAATAAATAAAAAATAAAAATATGGCATTTGCGTTGTTTATAAATGAAGATAGTGTTGAAGAAGTGCAGAGGAGAAGGATAGTGGAAATCTTTCCGTATCAACGCGGGTGGTAAGAAAACCCTTTGCTACCTCAGGGTTTTCTTCCATTATTTTGATTAACTTTTCCTTTTGTTCGCGGTTTGTCCAGTTGGAATGCGACCTTTAAACATAAAACAACAACAAAATTAATAAAAGTAATTTATTTTCAATGAAATAATTAAAAACTTACGTTTTGTTGCTTACTCGACAGGAAAATTCAAACGACACAAAAATGACATTTAGGTAATTCTATTCTTTCGAATTGAAATTGAACTAGCTTTCGCAAATGAATGAACTTTCTATGGATTGGGTGAATTTTCGATTTGTTCGATTAACATTCTAATCGCCGAGTCTCAAAATTAAGTTTCAACGAATTCGACTCACTTTCGAACGAAAGAGAATGTCAAAATAAGCACCATTGTGTTTCTTTTCTTGATGACAGCGAATACTTGGTCTTGCCGTCATTTACCGCTAAAACCATCTTTGCTTCCATCTTAATGCTCCCAAATGCGCCACTGACATCACGCTTTGTTCTTCCAATAACGTCAATGTCGTCGGCGTATCCGAGTAATTTGACGGACTTTTGAAAGATTGTGCCTCCAGTGTTGACGCGTGAGTTTTGCACAATTCTTTCAAGAACGATGTTGTAGAAGTCGCACGACAGAGCATCGCCTTGCCTAAAACATTTTTTGACATCAAATGCATCGGTGATGGATGGGATGCCAAAACTAGACATTGCTCTATATACTTCGTCCTATAGATACGCGGCTTTGAAATCGATAAAAAGATGGTAGGTGTTGATTTGAAGCTCCGATATAGAGATCCTAAGAATTTTTCGAGGTCTCAAGAATGTGGTCATTCCAACGAAGATCCTCGTTGATACACATATCGAGCACTGAGAGTTTTTCCGTTTATTCGATGAAAGTGCTATTCAGGGATAATGGCATAGGGGATACAATTTGCTTCAACTACGAGTACATTAAACAGGATTAAGTTATCGAAGCATTAAGCTCCACACGATTTTTTATACCTCATTTAGCAATGTTGTAAAGATCGAAGTTTAATGACCTTATCCCACGGAATCGTTGCAATTACACTTCAGACGTGCATTTGAGAACGAGTATGAGAAATTGAGGGTAGAATCATCGGCAAAACAATGAAATGGACTAGAAGTTTCAGACAAGAGATCATTTATAAAAATGATGAAGAGAGTCGGACTGCAAACGAAGCCCTGGGGAACGCCAGCAATTATTTGCCTTAGAAATATCAAGCCCAATGATTTTACATTCTCGAAAACAATGTAAAGATATATTCGGTGAAACATGCCATCAGATCACCAGTGGAGCAATTCTTGCGAAAGTCGTTTTCGCGGCCATTTTGAATAAATTAAAATCAATGACGAAACATTTTAAACAGTCTAGCCTTAAGCTATTAGTATGATACTACTTAACAATTTGCTAAATTTAAAATAGTTTACTAACTCTTTCTTAATTTTAAACATTTTCTAACTAGTATCGTACTAAAGCAATTTTCTTAATAAATTGCTTCTGAACACACCTAAAACAATGACAATTCGTGCAAAAAAATATGTAAACAGACCTTTTGTGGCGTTTGCAAATAGCACGGTACTAAAAAAAATAAAATAGTTACTCGATGATTTTAAGTTGAATAAAAGGGTAGAGAAAGTATGATGCTATATTCGATTAAAATTTGAAAAATCTTTGTTTTAACCTAGTTTCATATACAAAAACAGGGGCCAAATTCGAGTAATACGTGACTGAATTATGTGAGTTTGGCATTACCGCTTACGTCATCGAGCAATCGATTACCCTAATTTGACATTTTCATTCAATCACTGATGGGACTCACTTACTCGGTCACTGAAACTGAAGCGGTAATTTGGCCCAGCCTTAACATCGTACTAATTCAACCAAAATTTTACGCCAAAATGTTTAAAATTAAGAATGAGTTAGTAAACTACTTTAAAGTTAAAAGTTAAGTAGTATCATACTATTAATACCTTAATACTTAGCAGTTTAAAATTTTGCGCCTCTGTAACTAGTATCGTACCTAAAACAATAGCAGTTCACACAAAAAAAAAAGTAAACAGATCGTTTTTGACGTTTGTAAATGTCAAAGAGCCACATGAAGTTAGCACAAAAAAATAATAAAGCTTTTTTATGGTTTTAACTTAAATAAAATGTTAGACAAAGTATGATGCTAAAAACTCAATTAAAATTTCCTAAATCTTCCTCTAAACCTAGTACGAGACTAAAACAGTTTTAACATCGTACCGATCCGACTAAAATTTTGCGCCAATAAGTTAAAGTTTGACATTTCCAACAAATCAATATATTTTTCCCAAAAAAAAACCGTTCTATATTCCTAACTCGGCCATTGAAGTTTTCTTTAAAATCAACAATCCATCCCACATTTGAAAATATTAAATTTAAAATACAGAAGTCCATAATAGCACATGTATACCTTCCTACTAAACCAACATCCTACATAGCCATATTATGAAACATTTATGTACGAGTATGAAAGCAGATATGTACATCGTTCAAAACGGCACTATAACAGAATCCTAGAATATCATCAGCCCCATAAATTGGACTGGAAAATATCGATCCAATCCAATTTTATATGTAGATTTTCAAAATATATTTCTTAAAATACAAGTCGCCAAAGTCCAGCAGGAGTTGAAGTCTCTCCCCGTCCGCGTCCCCTGTTCGTAGCCAAATGTGAATCGCTGACGGGCATGATTCTACCTAACGAAAAGGATGTTCGTATAAAATTTGTATGTCACACACGTGTGTATGCATATAAAATATTAAGATAAATTTAAGTACAACACTGCTTTCTGAGCGAGAACTCTGTTTAGAATATGTGCATATATAAATATTCGCACGCATATACATACATACATACATATATGTATATATCTATAACACAAGAATATTGTGTGTCCTGCTTCTGTTGTATGAATAGAAGTGTTCGCATATGGGATCGGAGGACCGAGGACATCCCCATAGTCAGGACCAACAGGACTATAGTAATTGCTATAGATTTTGTTCTCGTCTGGTATAAACAAGAAGGAGGACGAGAACGAAGACGACTACGACAAGGAATTGAGTTTTATAAAATATGTAGATGTACGCTTCTAAACCGATCCATATAGTCACACTTGCCAACATATTAGATTAAAATGGAGGGGAGGAATGGAAACTTCCGTACGGGCAACAAATCAATACCCTGGAGATTTCTATAGTAAAATTTACTGTCCCTTTGCCCAACTTCCAGAACGCTTTCTGTGAGCCAGGCGGGCGAGCACACAAAGGGTATGGTAGGTAGGTACTGCGTATAGTGCCGAGCTGGCAAGTGTATAAGGATTCGGTTCTTTTGACTTTGCATATAGAGCCCGTGCCTTGTATCCGAACCTATGTGAGCGGTAAAGTATGTAGATATGTGAAAGTACTTGCTGGATATTGGCGAATGCCTTATTGGAATAAAAATCACCTCCCGCACAGATATCTTAGTTTAAAGTTGCCAAGAAAAATAACATGCTTTGCCTGCTATGGCCATCCCATACTCACGTGGGGGTAGAAAATGTGTGAGAACTTTTGCAGCCCTTAAATACGGGCGCACAAATCTGTGAATCTATTCAAAGGGAAATTGGGCCGAATAACTTTCTGTTAAATAAGTCCCAAACTATATGCGGATTGGAGATGGGGATGCGTTTTGAATTTGCTGTAGAATTTCAATTTAAACGTGTGTAATCTAATCATATTTTTGACAAGGGATGATTATATTGATGTATGCGTACATGCCGCCGTATATGAGTACTCATAACTTATAGTAGAGCATGCAGTGCATTTGAACGAGTTTATGCTCAATTTTGTTGAAAAAATATGTTTTTTTATTTTACAGGTGTAGAAGTTCAACTTGAAATATAAAACAGAAAAATGATTATAATATCCATTAAATTGGCATTATTTGAAAGATAATTGTTTAATTTTGGAATATGATTCCGTGTATTTGACCACCGCAGCATGTGTGTACATGGCGTAAGCTCTCTTTGCACTCTTTGCAGTAAGTCTCGCTGTATTTCAGCAAAAGCGTATAGTGTGCTCAATTGTTTCTAGTTTATCGGCGACTTTCATAATCCCTAAAACAAGAAATCTAATGGCGTCGCACAAACGCAGTTGGCCAGTTAACCAGTGAAATAAATACTCGTAGTTCGTCAAATGTGTATGTCTACAACATTAATGACTTTCCATTGAGACAAGAAAAAGTTAGTATGCATGTCTCTGTAACGCCATTTTTGAAGAAATGAGGCTGGTATGCTAGTGGACAACACTAATGGTCCCCGTCGACGTTCTCTGCGCACAGACGAGAGAGTGTGAGATTCAATTCACTTACATACATCAACTTGCCATCGATCTCAACAGCTCAAAATTTCACGCACTAGCCTGAGGAAAATTCTGCACAAAGATCTCGGATTATTGGCTTACAAAGTCAAAATGCGCTACTGCGAAGCCAGCCGAGGCAGCTATTGAACGGCGATGTGTAAAGAAGCCATAATACATGAAAAAAATTAATTTTATTCATTTGTTCAAAAATATGACCAATCAGTTTCTTGAATTTAGATACCATGTGGTATCAAATTAAATTTGAGCAATTTGCATACGTTATCCGGCGAGAGTATATTTGTATATTCATGATGAATTGATTGCCAATTCAAACTAACTTTAAAACAACCGAGAACTTTCAAATCCGTTATTACAAAAAATACTGACGCAAAATATTAGTTGAATAAGTACTATGTTAAAGGTGTTTTAGAATGAAATTTGGTTAAAACTAGGATTTTGCTAATTTTATATAAGACAAATCTTCTTGATAGTACTATAAGTTTTATATACAAAGGTATTATCATTGAGCTTGATTTTGTAATGCCAACGCTATCCTGGCAGTGGCGCTGAAATTAGCGCACGATTTTACAGTGGAGAGTAGGACAAGATGCAAAACAAGTAGTAAAAGAGAGAATATTTTATTATTAAATTTTGCAGAGACAAATCTAACAAGTACTATCTTTGTATATAAAACTTATAGTACTATCAAGAAGACGAAAGATTGTAGCGACATCTTAAGGCTAGGGACTGCACTTGCTAGATTTGTCTCTTCTAAGTTTGATAATAAAATATTCTCTTTTTTACTACTTGTTTTGTATGTTATCCTACTCTCCACTGTAAAAGCGTGCGCTAATTTCTGCGCCACCACCAGGCTAGCGTTCGCAATACAAAATCACGCTTCATGATAATTAGGCCTATTCGGCGAGATCTTTTATTCTTCTATTCTGATATTCTGTTATGAATTTCCATACAAGAGTTTGAACTGTCAACAAATCTTTTATGAATTACAATTTTGGTATTCGGTATGCTAAAATCTGTATAAAATCTGCTAATAAAACTTTTATGAACTGTCAAACGTGGGAACATAGCATTTTTGGTATTCAGCATGCCAAAATCTGTTAAAAATCATAAAAGAATAAAAGACAAACTTCTGTGACTTTTATCATAAAAGATTTCAATAAGTACACAGGATGCACCTGTAAAAATGAATATTTATTTTTTATTTCGTCAACGAAATGTTCTTAAAAGGAGACAATTGAAAGAAAATATATTAAAACACATATCATATATACATACATATATTTATATAAACATATATGTAACTAGAGTATGGCCATGGTATTCCCAGAAACGTTGAGGTAAAATCGTGTTCCATATTATGGATACCAATAGTGTATAAGGGTTTACTTTTTTGTTCGTCATCCATTTTAATTGTCAGATGAAATATTTTAGATAATCACAGCTGATTATAATAACAGATAGCCTTGACATAGCCCCACAAAAATTAGTCTAGAGGCGTTAAATTGCACGATCTTGTTGGCCAATTGACCGGCCCCAAACGTGAAATAAACTATTCACCGAACTCGTCTCTCAATTGGTACATTGGTCGCGTTCGGGTACGTATCCAAAGGTATCCGGATTTGTTGGTGTTGTTGTAATCCCATAGGGAAAAACAACTGATTAACGAAACAGCTGATGTCAAGCAGAAATCTAAAGCTATCCAAAAATGTTTGGTATACTAAACTATCCAAGGGGAATTTTGAAGAACAGCTGACATTTCAGCTGATCTATTTTCTTTTGTGTCGAGTACAGGGTTGGCCGAACTGTAACTTTTTTAACATTTGTTATGTCTAGTACTAATTTACTAATTGAGAAAAGTAAAGTTTGTTGCATTAAAGATCTCATTCGGATCCTACTGCAAAGTTTTTATTCTTTGAACTTCAGATTGTTTCTTGATATTGGAGGTATTAAACTCAAATTCTTTTATGGTTTTCATAGAAATATGAAATGATCTTAACTCTTAAACATGACTTGTTATGGGATTATATGGACATATTTAGAGCTGAGTTTTCAGAAAAGGATTCTTTTAAGACTATAAGCTTATATAATCTTATTGCAAGAAGAGAAAATAGTTTAGCTATAGGATTTAAGTAGTTTTAAGCTGCAAAAGTGTTTACCTCTTAAAATAAAAATGTTACGAAACCCAGTTCAGTTTCATAACAAGATATTAATACTTAGGTATAACAATGGGATATAAGAGAGAGAGAGTTGTATGGGAGTTTTTTTTTTGTCAAATTTCAAGAGTTTAGCTCTGGAGGGTTTGTTAGTTGGACTTATTCATTTTTAATAAGCGAAGTGAAAATGGCTGGTCAAAAAACTACATAATTATTGGGCTGAAGGTGGATTTACTCCAATTAAAATGGAAAATGATCGTACTGGAGCTCTCTTCGACAAGTGTGCTGCGCTCCTTAAAAAAAAAACAGTTTCAATATAATTACCAAATCTTGGTTTTTATTATTTTTAAAAAGTTTTTTTGGTAATATTTATATGTAAGTACCTTGAAACGACAGCGTCTGCTCTCCAAATGCGAACAAGCACTAAAAGAAATCGTAGCTTAACTCTGTCGTCTTAAAGCTCAACGCTAATTAAAATTACAAAAAAAAAAACCTTGTTGGCGTCAGATAATTTGTGGTTAAAAAATCTGCCCTTTTCAATTTACCTTTCCTCATTGCAGGATTAAATTATCAAAAATTTTAACTAAAAACTTAATAGAGACATTGTAAGTTGTATATATTTATAAGGGCTATAACATATTATATTTTTAAATATTTATTGAATTATTATAATAAAAAAAATTCATAGGATTTGTAATCCAGTATACATATGTATAATATTAATTGTTTGCTTTGCAAAAATAAACTTCCCATCTATCATGTATAATTCCTACAATTTCTCATCCTTATGGTAAATGAAACATTTTCAGTTTTTGTACAAACCTTCATAAGATTATGATCATAAATGTGAAAAATTGTTTGGTTTCCATTATTCTTTTTTTTTTATGAATTAACTACGTATGTAGCAGAGGTAACAAATTGTAGTAAATTAGGCATGTAGTTGATTCGGCCAACCCTGGTCGATTCACGTCGTTTTTTTGACTTTGACAGTAAATGTTACCTATCCGGTTTTGGTCGTTCGCCAACGTATCGCATACTAAAGTATCTTAGATACCCTATCGGATAGGGATGCTCATGGAAAAAAAAACATCGATGTTTTATTCGATGTGATACATCGTAACCTTACATCGATGTTTGTCGATGCATCGCATAAAAACATCGATGTTTTCGATGTATCGAATGAAAAAATAAAATATTTTTTTTAATGAGTTTTATTCAAAATAAAATTTTATAATTCTATATTACATAAGTTTCATTATGAAGCAATCTTAGGGATTAGAAAGCGAAACATTAACGACCATATTATTAACGAATTTCAAAACAAGTTTTATCTCAAAGCATGTTTAGTGTATGCTTGAAGTTGCATATTTTCCCAAACTTGGCACTATTATTGAGAGATTTGATATCTAGAAGACACAATCTTAAATTAAATTTCGGTTTAATTTAATTATAATATGGGCGTTATTATTTTGAAATTAAAAATCCTTTTTTGTTTTAAGCTTTGCATAAATAAAATTTTATTTACGCGCTTTCCTTGAATCCTATTACGTGGCTGGTTTAAAACTTGTGAAGCTTTTGAAAAAAACTCTTTCTGATTGCACTGAGCTTGCTACCAAAGTCAAGTATTTGTACGCAATTTTGTAAAACTTTGGGAATTGTTGTTTGTAATCGGACCATGTTTCCAAAGGGTTTTCACTGTAAAAACCAACAGGTGCCTTCAAGTACACGGAAAGCTCATCACAAACACTTTTTTTCATTTTTGTTGGTTCTCCAGGTTTTGTGAACTAGTTGGTGATGGTCACTCCAAAGGCTGAAATCTTCGGATATTTTCTCCGAACTATCAGTCAGATTCCATTTGCTCTTCATTTAGTAGATCTTTCCTCATTAATTCTTTAATTTTTTGAATAGCTTGAGCACAAGCAAGCGTGTCTTCAAAATGAAGTTTTTTGAACCGCGGATCCAGCAAGGTGGCGATAGCTAATGATGAAACTTGTTCTATGAGGCCCATCCATTTGTTAATTTCTGTCAGAATAAGCTTATGCACTTGCAGTACTAACGGTTCATCGATCACAAGCGATTCGGTTAGGTACTGTGACTGGGAGTTGTGAGCGTGTATTGTACGATGTTGCTTTCAATATGAATCGAATGAAATACACCATCACACTAATACATAAATTGAAAGAGAAGAGAGCATGTGAAATAAATTTAACTGTAGATTTGGCACTTTGAGTGAGTTTTTTCAATGCTTGCTTCATTCGATGCATCGAATAAAAAACATCGATGTATCGGTAAACATCGAAAGGGTGCGAAACATCGGATTTATTCGATACATCGAATAGTAAACATCGATGTTTTCGATGTATCGATGTTTTTTGAGCAACCCTACTATCGGACTACGAGGTGAACGCGACCATTGTTACACGTGCTGTGTGGCATGTGGCACCGTCTTGTTGAAACCACATGTCATGCAAGTCAAGCTCTTCCATTTTGCGCAAAAAAAAGTTTGTTATCATCGCACGATAGCGCTTACCATTCACAGTAACGTTGCGATTCGCATCATCTTTGAAGAAATACGGCCCAATGATTCCGCAAAAAAAAATTTAAGCAAAATTCTCGGAACCGTTTTCGAGAAAAATACGATTTTCGAAAACCATTTTTTATGGAGGGTACCGTTATAATTAGGTAAAATGAATTTTTCTCATATCTTGTAGATTATTTTTCCAAACTCTAATTTATCAAGTTTTGAAAATATCGAGCATGGGGTTTTCGAAATATTGTGTTTTCAAAAACAAATTTTGAAAGTTTTTTTTAAAAATCCAAAAAAAAATTTTTGGAAAATTTGAATACACAATAATATTCAAACTACTGGGAAGCTTTAGCATAAAAAAAAATGATCAAAATCGGTGGTACCGTTTTTGAGAAAATCAAAAACAAAAAAAATGGTCCCAAGGGGGGTACCAAAACTACTCATTTTTTGTAAATTTTTTTCAACCATTACCTAGGTTTAACTGTTAAATTTTTTGAATTTTTTTTTTTAAATCGTTGGGACAGTTTTTGAGAAAAAAAAAATATTTATAAAATTTCGAAAAAAATCGTATGGCAGGTACCGTTATTTTTGGTCTTAAAAAATCAAATCAAAAAACATCCGGGGGTAAAAAATTAAAACCCATATCTACCAAGTTTGAAGAAAATCGAACAGACAGACAGACAGACAGAGAGAATTGCCAGACCCACTTTTTTGGTCTTCGGTATCATCGTAATGTCAACTTTGATCAGAGATGCTAGAGGACACGGGTAAATCTTGTGATGGAAACACTGTGCGAAGTGTTGAGAAGAAAAGGTTTTCGCAGTAGAGTGGCCAGAAAAAAACCCCACGTTAGTCAAGTCAACAGGAAAAAACGGCTAGACTTCGCTAATTCTCATCAACATCATGGAATTGAGTTTTGGAAAAAGGTCATATTCAGTGATGAATGTAAATTTAACATTTACAATAATGATGGTAAGGTTAGAGTATGGCGTAAGCCTAATACAGCGTTTGAAAAATCTAACATGGTTGGCACAGTGAAATATGGTAGTGGTAATGTGCTCGTATGGGGTTGTATGTCGGAGGCGGGGGTTGGAAATCTTGTTTTTATTGATTCAATAATGGCCCGGTTTGTATACTTGGATATGCTAAAAAATAATCTAAAAAAGAGTGCCCAAAATCTAGGATTAGAAGGGTCGTTTGTCTTCCAGCAAGACAACGACCCGAAACATACCTCTCGCGTCGTACAGGAATGGCTTTTATATAACACAAAACAATTAAAGACGCCACCCCAATCTCCTGACAAGAACCCCATAGAGCACCTATGGGACGAACTGAAGAGGCGTCTGAAGAAAAGACACATCACCAACAAGAAGCTCTTAAAGCAAGCACTTGAAGAAGAATGGGCCTTAATTGAGCCTTCTGTCACCAAAAAACTTGTGGAATCCATGCCAAGAAGGATGAAAGCTGTGTTACTGGCAAAAGGAAATACAACTTCTTATTAATAAGAAGCTTATTTTTAAAATTCAAATAATAATATCTTAATGTACGCAGACTTTTGTCATCTTAGTTTTTTAAGAATTTGTAAAAAGTGAATTTGTTATTTAGTTTCTACTTTTTCTTAATGATTTAATTTGTTTATTATTTTTTAATTAAAATGGAGTGAAATATATCATTGTTTTGAATTTAGCAGATGTGAATACAATAAAAAATCGTGTTTTTATCAAAAACTACAAGTGTACGCAGACTTTTGTCAATAAGTGTAAATAAATAGACAATTTAAATACCTATTTTATTGACAGATCTTTAAATATGTACGTAAATATTGTGGTCCTAAATTTCAATTCATCGATGGTTATTCATGCTATAGGATTACAAGAATTTACCTTAAATTGCTCCAATAGTTGTAAGATTTCCACGATGCAGTTTTGCATTTCTTCAAAATAATAACCTCACTGATTATTTAAATTCGGTTATAAGTATTCAGTTGTTAATTTTATTTCGATTTTACTTGAATTAAACAGGAATATTATTCCCGATTTTACTTGGTAGCCTTGGCAGTTTTATATGAATAATATTGTAGTCGAAATATTTTCATGATTTCTTGAACATTTTAATGCCTCAATCTTGAATAGAGAAAAATACGAAAAATGACATTCAAACTCAGTGTTGTATTTCTTTTCCGATTTTATCACAGTTAAACTAAGAAAGAAGATATTTGTATGATATAATTTTCTTATACACAACGCGAAATAGATTATTTTATTGGAAATAATTTTTATATTATTTTTGTAAAACAATAAAAGCTCGATTCTATTCTACATTTTCGACACTTCCGCCAATATTGCTGCATGAACTAAGGCTTCGCGAAATCGTTGTCGAACTCGAAGCAGCTGCTCTATCTAAATTATAATATTGTACGACTTTAGCTGGAGGTTTACTCGATATGACCTCTGTAATTTGACCAACAACCCATTTGGTTAACTTAATGACAGCAATGTGTGCAACAAATTGCAGTACTATTGCTCCGAATCCTTTGTATAGGCCACTAACACCTTCTGTTGCAATTGTCGTCCTATAACAATCTCTAGCACCTTGATAGTTTGTCAGAATTGCAACGACAGAATATCCACTGTCCAAATTGTCGACAATAGTCCGGGTTCCTTGAAGTTGCAATCGATGAAGAATCGTCTCAAAAGGATAGAATAGAACTTCAGATGTCAAAATTGAAATAAGATTCGAATAGATTTGGACATTTTGATTGATTAATGAATCATCTTTGACTTTGGCTCCTTTTTGTTCTTGAGAGTTCTGAATGCTTCTGCGAATAACATGGCTTGATATACCTCTTACAAAAAGGCTGAAGATAATTAAAAGAAAAACAAAATTCAAATTAAATGTAAAAATTACAACTGCGTTGATATACCTAAAAACATATTTGGTAAGGCCGAGAGATACACTTGGTCCAAGTAAAACCCAAACAGGTAGCATTCTTCCTTTTTGAGGAGAGCTCCACGACAAAAGTCGCTGTCCACCTTCTCGGAAGACATCGAATATCCCAGGTTTTTCACTAGCAATATCACTTTGAACAGTTTCCACAAGAGAAGCTGCGTAGAATGGCATCACAACAGCAATGCTTACACTAAAATTTAAACAAAAATTTACTTAACTTACTATTTATTTTATGGAATTAACACGAAACTTGCCATTTCAAAATTAAATGCTGTCCGAAACGTTTGAAAGATGTGCGGCTATCAACATCCCTAAAAAATAAATATTTATTGAAGAAATTTATGTATTGAAATTTATAGATTGTGAGCCATTGATAGATAGATTCAGGTTTAGTTTAACACGTTGTGACAGATTGTGACAAGTTACTTTAAAATATGTATTATCATCTGCCATAATATCACTTCATAACTACGTAAATATACTAAAATCACCATTAACTCACAGACTATTAATACTTTACATACTTTGGCCATGTGGTAAGTTTTGCTAGTAAATCATCCACACCCATTGACATGCCACGAACAAGGAGGCAGCTCCCTAAACCTTTCCATAGGGTTGTGACACCTTGTCGCTTATGGAGATTAATTATGCTAGGTATAAGAGTTATCGGGGTAAGATGGTATCTGAAATAAATATAATTATTTCATAAAATCCAATTATTTTATTATCTGCATATACACAATTTGTAAGCTAAATTTTTAACACCAGGAATAATTCGAGTGATATTAAATAAGTAACGCATTATAATGTTTACCCAAAAATTAGCGCTCATTATAGATAGCAAATGGAACGTTTTATGTTTTTATCACTCAAAGTCAGTACGCAGAGAAGAAAAGAACAACATATCAGACCTAGACACCCAACCACGGAAGACGACGTGTTCAACTATTGTAAAATAAAAAGGGACACTGGAACAAGACATGCTACAAATTGAAGAGAGGGTGATCTCAGAGAAGACAATTGTGTTTTTATGTATCGTCCGATACAAAATTACAAATAAATTATTTAAAGTGCAAAAACATAAAATTATTTTTTTTCTAATTTTTGGGGTGGCCGTGGCGCGATGGATGTGTGCTCGCCTGTCAACCTCATGATGACAGGTTCGATCCCTGCCGTCGTCTATGTCGCTTTAATTCCATTAAAAACCTTCTAAAAATTGTCATCAATGGGTTGCTGGTTTCCTCATTACATGTTGTTCAGGCATAATACTGCATAATAACATGTAATTGAGTTAAACTAGTCTATACAAGGATAAACACGAATAAAATAATGTGAATTATAAGCGACTAGAAATAAGACACGGCATTTCTCCGCTTTAGCTCAGCCGCCATCCCTGGAGATAAAAATATCTGAGACAACCACCAACAGTCTCAGAACATCGTGCCACACATCTTTCCTATCCTTCTTTCTCATCATTAACTTCACGCCCGCGCTGTGTTGAAACATTTAAAGGGTAATCATAATCCCTTGAGCGCGGGCAGATTATAAAAAAAAAAAAAAAAAAAAAAACAAAGTATTTTTTAGTTTACTATAAATTAAAAGTGCTAAAATATGGATTCTGTGTGCCTTAAATGCACAAAACCGACTCGTGGTGACCAAGGGGTCAGGTGCGCCGGTCTTTGTGGTAAAGCTGTTCAAGATAAGTGTAAAAGAAAGTTTCCGTAGTTTAAAAACCAACCCTACTGATGAAAATCGGGATAAGTACAAACAAGACCTGTAACGTTCATAGTCGACCAACTAAATTTTTACATGACCTAAATTTACGGCAAAAAATTCTATTATGTCCCAAAGGTAGTAAACATGTTTTGTCATTTGTAAAAAACATACGAAACAGTGCGAAATTTTCAGATCCAACGCTCGCCTTCAATGACACTCCTATTGTAAGCTCGATAGATAAAGCCAATTTGCTTGCAGTACAGTTTGCTGTTAATTCGACACTACCAGAGAGTCACATGACTCCTCCTGCACTCGTGCAGTTGCTAGAGTACTAAAAGATCTTGACATTCGCAAATCCGCTGGCCCGGATAGTATCCCTGTTATTGTTCTGAAGAGGTGTTCTTCCACGCTAGCAAAACCACTGCGTAAGCTTTTCCATCTACCCTACTCAACAGGCCTCTTCCCGAGTGGATGGAAGACAGCTTTTGTCCAGCCTGACCCCAAAAAAGGCGAATCCTCCTCCCCCCCTAACCATCGTCCAATTGCACTTACGTCTTCTTTCCAAGGTCATGGAAACGCTGATCAATTTTCAGCTAAAGAAATATTTTGAGGAACGAAAGCTTCTTCATGACCGACATTATGGCTTTCGTAGCAATAGGTCCACTGGTGATCTGATGATTTATCTCACCGAACGATGGAACAAATCTTTACATCGTTTTGGAGAAAGTAAGATTATTGCACTTGGTATTTCAAAGGCATTTGATAGAGTTTGGCATCAAGCTCTCTTATCGAAAATGCGTGCATTTAAAATCGATGAATCTCTTCTTCGTTGGATTAGAAATTACCTTTGGGACCGTTCACTACAAGTAGTATTGGACGGTTTCAAATCTGATATCCACAAAATAAACGCAGGTGTGTCTTAGGGCTCCGTTTTGTCTCCGACACTCTTTCTTATATTCGTAAATGATCTTTTGTCTGAAACTTCTAATTAACTAACTAGGTATGTGCATCACAGACTATCCTTTGTAGAGTAATCATATATATGATATCGCCAAAAACGTGTTTAGGTTTTCTCCGCTGATGCAAGAAGTTTTTTTACCCCTTCTGCTCTGACTGTAATCTATAAGGCCTATATTCGTCCAAAGCTCGAGTACAATTCCCATATCTGGGCAGGTGCTCCAAAAACCCACTTGAGTCTCTTGTGGACTGAATTTAAAAGAGAGCTCTAAAAATGATAGGCGAACCTACTCTAACTGAAACATTTGAATCTCTCGAGCACCGCCGCAATGTTTCATGTCTATCATTATTTTACCGCTATTTTCATAAACAGAACTCTAGTGAAATAGTCAGTTGCATTCGTCCCCTCAATCAATCAACCGTAATACTCTCACTTCTATGAATGCTCATCAGTTTACCCTTGAGCCCAATTTCGGACATACTGTTAAGTACAGAGATTCTTTTTTAGCAGCACAACACGAATGTGGAATGCTTTACGCGGCTCAATATTTCCCACTCATTCCAAAGTGCAGACATTCAAAACCAATGTGCATCGATATCTCTTTTATCATCCTATCCTTCTTTCCTAATTGCTCGCACTGTTGTAAGGTTATTCATAGCCCCTTGAGTGCGCGTATAATATATTAAAAAAAAAAGTGAAAACGGACTCCCGGTTAAAAATAAGTGATCACCAAACCATTCGATTTGATTTTTCCATAAAAATAAATGTAAAAGCAGTTAGTATCTTACAATATAATTTTTTAAACTATAATAAAGATATCTTTTTCTCGAAGCTCTTAGCCAGTAAGTTAATTGATAAAGAGTTAGATGCAATTGTGTAAGAGATGGCAGTTTCAAAAAGCGTGAATAAATGTCAATGGTTTAATAAAAAACTAGTAAACTAAGAAACTCTAAAGTTTTGAAATATAATGAGATTCTCAAAGGGAGAAACTGGGGCAGGCAAAATTATTGGTCTCGGGTAAAATAGGCGCATCAATACCTTTAACAGAGCCTGAGGCAAATTGCGGAATAGAAGAATATGTCATCAAAAACAAAAATTAAACAAGAAGAGGAAAGCAGATCCATGAATTGGAAAGAACTCCCAAATCTATGGCAGGCGAAACTTCTACTGGGTAATTACAACCAAAAACTTTTCGCAAACTGCATAAACTTATGTAGGAACAAACTAAGAATAATAACTGGTATCCTAAATAGACACGGCAAACTTAAAAGACACCTAGGTTTACTAGGTGTGGTAAGCAGTGCCACATGTAGATTCTGCAACAGAAAATGTTGTCTACTCAATACTCATTCAAAGCAAAAACCATCTGGGGCAATACCCGGTGAAAGAGAGCGACCTATCCTCTCTGAAGATGCCCCAAATACTAAAATTCCTAAGAGCAATGAATTTGGAGGAAGAACTTTAAGATGAGCAAGCTCATCCATATTCGCAGTGCAATACGCCTAATACATAATTTGTAGATTGCCGATGGTTCCATTAACCTTCTTTAACTATCGAGACCTTTTTGTGGATTTTCAAAATTCAAGAAATGTCACACAATCTGCTATGCTGAATAAGAAAGCTTAGCTGCTCTTGGTTAAGGTTCCAAATAATGTGAGTTAATTTTAAGTTCTTCATCTGTTCCAACTAAATATTTCGGTATAAACATGCCAAATTTGTAGATGAAAATAGAGTTCACCACAATAAAATCGTAACTTACTTTTCCGAGGCGTGGAATACTTGACATTGTCGTCTTATTACAATGAAAGGATGGCTCAACAGATTCTCGGTAATAAGACTCGCCACACCGACGCTGACTGCCAAATACTTTCGTACCGACAAATCTGAAACGCAACCAATATTTTTACTATGAATTAACATTTGTTAGCATTTAAATTTATTAAAAGATTTAATTTACCATCATCAGGAGTATCGCAAAGATTTCGAAAGTCTGTATGCCTATCTAGCGACAGCGATAGATCTCTTTCTGTGTTTACGTATCTGAATTTCGCTTCATTATCGACCGGTGAACACAAGCTATCTTGAAGTCCAGAGCCCCGTTCAGCCCTTTTCGAGTAATGTTGTCTATTATTCAAACTATTTTCGTCTTCTTCCGAATGACTAGAGTATTTTAAAAAATAAAATAATATATTAATAAATTCAAGGTAATTTTATATACAACAAAATTTCAGATATTCATAAAACATTACATGAATGAATATTGATCATCGAGTTGATACATATCTGGACGTTCTGCTGCGCCAGGTGCTAGATAGTGGTATCCAGAGGAAGTGTCATCACTTGGAAAACCGCTGTTATTCATGATTCTCCTTGGTGGTAGTTGACCAGTTGACAAATGCCGTTCTTCATCTGCAGAATATCTGTAAGAATACGAAATATTTAAAAAAAAGTCTATTTTGATCATTCTTTATTTGTTTCATCTTGTTACTTTAGGGCAAAGTATTTTTGAACTCCTGCCATATAAACCAAATAGGTATATGTTCAGAACTTTCAAATATTTTAAGTGATTATTCTTAAAATATATTATTATCTTCACAAAAAAAAACGCTAAAGTTGCGAAACAAAATTTACCCAGTTCGTATACAAAATTGGTAGAAGCAAAATTTGCAAAGTTCAAATGTCAAAAAGAAAAAATTTTGAAACGTCAAATTGACTTTTCTTGAGCTCTTCAAACTGTTATAGACGGTATTTTTTATTATCATGTAAGGCTGATTTCACATCATTAATGAATTTGCTCCAAACATTCAAGAAAAATACTCATACGAGAGCTGTGAGGCCAGGCGCGCACATTCAATTTTTATGGCCAATTTCATAAACAAACACTTAAAGCACTTTTATGAAAAATCCTCTTAAATTTTATCAGACTCTTAAATCTTTCGAGTTTCACCAATCTAAAAAAGGCAAATTTTAGGAAATTTTTTGTAAAAATTGAGTTCTCTTCACATCCCTGTAAAAAAGAAATTGGTTCTTTCTTTCTAACAAACGAAATGTATGAGAGAAAATGAGAAAGCATTATGTGTTGAAACAAATGTCAAGAAAGGCAACAAAAAAAAATGCAAAAACAAATATATTTGGAAAGATTCTGTGGCATAAAATGGTTAAGTAATAACCACTTTATTTATTGCACTGACGGGTTTTTATCGGTTCCAAATGACGACCAAACAAATTCAGCAACTGACCCATAGAGGAAATATATTTTCTCTATGAACTGACCCATAAATGCTTTTGGAAAATCGGAACCTCATTTTGTAGTCATATACCCCTATCACACGCCACGAACTACTTCATCGAAGCATATTGTCGATATGATTTTTGGGTCGTGTGAAATGAATATGTGTCGACATAGCAGTGCGAACTCTGGGAATCGAAGTAGTATGCCGACATGGCGTGTGAAAAGGACCGAACTAGTTCGTCGACACAGTTTTTTATGATGTTATTCGATTTTAGTTGTTAAAATTTACAAATCGTCTGATAAAATAAGAATAAAATTTGATCTCCTTAAGCAACAATTCAATAAAGCTTTGATCAACACAAAAAAGTGGTTCTGGAGCATTAAAATTAAAATATTTTTCGATAATTTTCACTTTTCATTTAAAATTTCACAACCCTACCATTTAACAGCTGATTTTGGCATATACTTCTACATCGGCGTATTGGCGTGTAAATGCCCATACAAAAGCGAAGTATTTTGTCGATTTGGTTGATCGATGGTGGCGTGTGTGAGGGGTAATAGTCGGAGAATCGATTCGTGTGAAGCCAGGAATACTCTAAACTCTTGCTGGACTAATAACTATGTGTTGCACTTTATCGTTGGATGAAGATTTATTTTATATTTTTTTCTAAATAAAAAACAGATAATTTAAATATTATTATTTGTATCTTAAAAAATTGAAAACTAAAATATTACAAAACAATAATTTGAGCTGCTATATCCAATTGTTGTTATCTACAACTGATGACATTTCATTGACACTTTTAAAATTTATTGAGCAAAAAATGGGCATTTAGTTTATAAGGGTGTTTAAAAGCTTGTTTAATTTAAAAGCTCTTGGTGAAACCAAAACATCCCATTTTAAGGTTTAGAAGCCTGTTAAATGTTTAAAAGTCTTTCACGAAATCGGGCATTAGTTTAACAACTGTTTATCTGCTAAAATAAAAAATATGGGCTTATATGGGACTCCGCGCACATACAGCAACTTGATACAAGCAACTAAAATGTTTGGCGCAAAATTTTAAACAGCATAGAAAGAATAAGAAATTAAATTGCAATCAATTAGGTCAATAATAAAAAACAGGTTCTCGGGGGTTCTGTGATGTGTTAGAATTTAAAATCATATTGAAAGGTAGGTGCTGAATTCATAAAAATATTTCAAATATTGAATTCTCAATGAAATAAAATTTTACTGTGCTCCATTTTGGTCTGATTACTTACATATCTTAACCTCCTGTGATTTTTTTTAAAGCAGTTGAATTAGACTTGTGTATGATCTAGATCATTGATATGCATCTGGAAGTATTTTTGTTGTTGAGCATTATTTTCTATCATGAATATATCCAGAAATTGCCAAAGTAGCAAAAATGGACATAGAACATACACATTTTGTTAGATATCGAAATATGGATTTTCTAAGAACTTACCACATTTCCCATAATAAAAATGTAGTATTTGCACCTGAACGAGCCCAATGTGAAATTTGTGGACTGTAATTTTTTATTGTAGTCAAACAGTTCTACGACAAAAAAAAAATCAATACCATTTGTCAGTGTCAAATGTTGGCGTTTTTAATTTTACCATTTTGATTTTAATCAAACACGCTTTTTCAAATAGAAGCATCATTTTAACTTAAAAAAGAAAGATATAATCACTTAAAATGTCTAAAGCCCATCCACCAGAGTTAAAAAAGTGAGTTAATTTTATAAAAACAATTTTAAATTGAATGCATTTTCTATTTTTCTTCAAGATATATGGATAAACGTATGTTGCTCAAACTTAATGGCGGTCGATCTGTAGCCGGAATTTTACGTGGTTTCGATCCTTTTATGAATGTGGTCCTTGACGAGACTGTTGAGGAGTGTAAGGACAGTACGAGAAATAATATTGGAATGGTGGTAATATAAATTGTCTAATTTCAACAAAGTTGCATATCTAATAAATGCAAATATTCCTTGCAGGTAATTCGCGGAAATAGCATAGTAATGGTGGAGGCGTTGGATAGAGTTTAGTGCCGACCACCGAGGGTATGGTGGGTCCTAATTATTTGTTTAAGCTATTCCATTCAAAACAAAATGAATAAACTAAGTTTAGGAAAATCAATTCTTAGTTCCTAGTTTTATTAGTTAGAGTTTCTAACTTAAATCACAAACCAATTTGTCACTGGATAAAAAAAAACTTGATGGCTTGACTGTGGGGAACCGGTGTTCATTTACTTACCGGTAACTTCGAGTTGTCCACAGCTATTATTTTCTATCGAGTCCCAAAAGCTATGAGAAGGATTTGTTACTTCTATGTCCATATTATTCAGTGGATCTTGAATTCAGTTCCAAAATTTCTTATTCAAAATAATCTTTGTGAAAAAAAAGATGGAAAAGTAACTTCTCACCCTGTGTGGCTATGGGCGATACACATCAGAATTCCAATTCAATCAGCTATCTGATTTGTATCACCCACGGAATGGATTTTTTTTTAAATTTAAATGAAGTTATAAAGGCTTTTATTTCTTTTAAAGTAGAGGTTTTAACAAAGTTTTTACTATTAGTATATTATTATATTAACATGGGTCAGGGTACACAAACGTAAGCTTTTACTTAAAATGTCAGTAAATCATTTCCACATTGGAAATAAAGAAGAACAATTTACATGTACAAGTCCAAGAATTAACCAAAGTAATTTTCGTAGAAGAAATTTTATGTATTATTAAGTACTATTTTTTCGGTTTCGAATGTTTTACAGAGTACAAAATCAAAAGCGGACAAAAAGCACTTTCGAATAGAATTGACTTTCAGAACGAAATGCACAGTTCATAGAGTTGACAAGAATACGATTGATAGACTCTTCTCTCTAGTTTCTTGCTTAAAAAAATAACAGCACCCTCGGACATGAGAGTTTGACACGTCAACAAGATTCCAGAACTTGTTATCCAAGACATTGACACGTCAAAAGTTTTCCAAAACGATCCTCGCACTATAGTCAAAATAAAGAATCGAAATACTTATGTACCTTCAGACTTAACTGTACAAAAAATGTACATATGACCTTTATTTAGAAAGGTTTGAACCTGAAGTTTTTGCATTGATGAGTGAACAAAATGGTAAAGCTCTCTTTCGGATCGCCTAGATCAGATACTTGCCAGACGTGATATTCATAAAAAAAATTGCAGCAGATGTAAAGGAAATCGACATTTATGTTTTCTTTCAAAAATAAATTAATATTTTGAAAAAGTTTTGTTTTTCTATTTTTGAGGTAGTTTTTTTTTAATTTTCTTAAAACTTTAAAAAGTGGAGTTATCCGGTTGATGCTTCAGTTGTTGAAAGCATGTTAGTGATAAAACTTATTTTAAATTTCGCGTCATTTCTTATTTGTAAAAATTAAACTGCCATTTCGATATTTTTTGATTAGTAGAAACAAGGCGGTCATTAATTTTATGAACCGATATGCTGTTTAAGGCTGCAAAGGTAACGAATGGATTGGGTTACCGACCAATGAATGCTATGGACGTCAGGGCGTTAACTTTTACCAGGACGGCGCACAGTGGTGCTTTTGCGGAAATAAATGCAAAAAATGAAATTTAGAATATGGATTTATTTAATTTATTTTTTCATAGATAACTGTTCTATGTTTTCCTTCCCGAAATTTGGGAATCAAGGAATTTGCGAGATACATCGCTCTAAAATTACCCTATCTTTAAGTTTTGAAATGTATGTAATTTCTTGCATTAACTTTTTTTCATGAAAATTTGCATTTTAATAACTGTTAGTAGAAACAATTTTTTTTATAAATAGTATGCTATTGAGCTTTCAAAATAAAAAAAAAATTATTTTTTTTTTCGTCTTTTAGTTGGGTTAGGACTGAGTGACCTAAAATTAATATTTTAATGTTTTTTCCTTATAGCTACAGTTTTAGCTACATTGAGCTACGTCTAGTGACTATTATTTTTGGAAAGCTACAATATTTAACTAACTATTCTCGAAAGAATTGTATCCGTCCTGATCCGATTTTGAACGCAGTGTACAAGTTTTTACTATTAGTATATTATTATATTAACATGGGTCAGGGTACACAAACGTAAGCTTTTACTTAAAATTTCAGTAAATCATTTCCACATTGGAAATAAAGAAGAACAATTTACATGTACAAGTCCAAGAATTAACCAAAGTAATTTTCGTAGAAGAAATTTTATGTATTATTAAGTACTATTTTTCGGTTTCGAATGTTTTACAGAGTACAAAATCAAAAGCGGACAAAAAGTCCTGATCCGATTTTGAACGCAGTGTACAAATTTGTTTCACTGAACTCGATTAGAAAAACACGGTTTCGACTTTGGTCATGTTGCAAAAGTTGTAATTTCATGGCTAATAATGGTTGGAAAGAATGCAACCAAGATTTTATTTTTGCCAAAAATATATATCTTTCATTAATATATAAAATAAAATTAATCCTTTGACGGATCTCTGATATAATTCAATTTTAAGCTCAATAATTTTTCTTACCTCAAATTTTTTTCCAAATTCAAACTTACTTTTTTGGAAATATGTGGTGAGCTTAATTGTCTTATAATGTTATTAGAATGAACTAATAGTACTATAAAAAATGTGTACTTTAATATTTTAATCCAACATTTTACCGACAGGTAATAAATAAAAAAGTAAATTTGTTTGTGGATTTTTACCTGCATACGAGTTTTTGTCTCCAAACATAAAACAAACAAAGAAAAGATTTTAAAGGGCCTTGCATAATATTTTATAACCAATGTCCTGAAAACCCTTTCCTAGTAACCTAGTGAGGGAATGGAACAATTAAAAGACCAACCTTTGGAATTTCACACAAAGTGGGGTTGTGATGGTTCATCTGGGCAGAGCGAATATATGCAGACATTTTCTACTGGCAACGAAGAAGCATCGGATTCTCATCTTTTCATGACATCGATTGTTCCTTGAAAATGACGTCAACTACTGGAGAAAACAATATAACATGGATAAATCCCCGTCCGTCTTCAACAAGATATTGCAGAGCTCTAAAATTTGAATATAAGAAGGAAAACTTTTACATCATACGAGAAGAGAAAAACCGTGTGGAAAATGAAATTTAAGAACGGGAAGAGAGCTCAATCACTGTTGGAATGCATGTTGTCAAAGTTAAACACCGTCTTTATTTAACTATGATAGATGGAAAAGTAGCTCAAGCTGCGACAAATACTAGTTCAGCGAGCAATTGCATTATTTGTGGAGCTAAGCCTTCAGAGATGAATGACTTAACCAAATTTCAATCTAAGATCCTGAATGAAGAAGCTCTTGTTCTAGGAAAATCATCACTGCATGCACGGCTTCGATTTATGGAGTACATTTTGCACCTGGGATATTACTTAAGCTTTAAAGCGTGGAGAACTAATGAGACTACTCGTGCTATCAAGGAAGAGGAAAAAAAAACGAATTCAAGCTGAATTCATATCAAAGGTTGGAATAAAAGTTGACGTTGTAAACCAAGGAACTGGAACAACTAATGATGGCAATACTTTACGAAGATTTTTCGGAAATCCAAATGTGGTTGCAGATATCACCAAAATAGACATTAGATTGATAACAAAACAAGTTATTCGAGCAACTTTTCAATTGATACCCAAAAATTTAAGACTTATAGTGAAGAGACAGCTAAGCTCGCGATATCGTTATACCCTTGGTATCACATTCCCGCAACTGTTCAGAAAATTTTTCTACACGGAGTAGAAGTAATAGAAAGTGCATCCTTGTAAGTTGGATCACTTTCAGAAGAGGCAGGAATAAGGACTACAAGTACTATAGGACCGACTCCAGGAAGTTTTACCGGTTATCAACGAATGGGGATATATTACATATGATCCTGATATCATCCGATCCATTAATAATCCAATTAAGACCTGAACCAAAGAAAAAACATCTTCCTTTGAGTGAAGAAGCTCTTGAATTAATTAAACAACTTATTAATATTATTACTTATGTGTAGTAATTTTTTTTTTTATTTATTTCTTATATTTGTCATATGTTTGTGTTATTATGTATGTATTTGATTATCTAGCTTAAGAAAACAAAACAAACACAAAAACAAATACATTTTCTTTTTTTTCGATATAAGTCAATAAACCCTGCAAATCCGAAAAATGTCAATAACTTTTCTCTCAATGATTTTCTTAACCAAATTTTGTCGAAATGTGTGTCAGCCCAGTCCAAACATGTGTGCAAAATTTCATTGAATTCCGTTACATAGTTCAGATTTTACGGATTTTTTTCCGCTCTCCCATACAAATGGCACCACTGTGCGGCGCACAGTGGGGCACCTTGTATGGGAGACCGGAAAAAACTCAATTAAAACTAAACTACTGAACCAATTTTCATGAAATTTGCAGGGAAGGTAGCCAATAGCAAGACAAATCTACACCAATGACCACCCATTGCCACGCCCACTCATAAAAAAATGAAATTAAAAAAACTGAAAACCAGTTTTTGTTTTTTTTGGATATTTAACCTAGATCACGGAGAAACACCAAATTTTACCGAAAAATCAATGATTTCTTTTTTTTGAAATATATACATAAATTCAGTTTGAAATATTGTATATATAAATACATAGAGAAATGAAAATTATTTCTGTTTAAGTGGAGTGATTGAATTAAATTCAATTAAAAAGTTCAAGTGATCTCAACTCCAAGGTGCATTTCGCCCAGGTACGACAGTGGGCTCATCAGTGGTCGATGTTTACCGACTCTAATAAAATTTACAGCTTTAATAGACTGTATATAAAAAACTATTAAACAAAAAAAAATCAATTCAAATAAACAAAAAATAATTTAAATTATAGCAACCGAACCCAAACTTTTCCATCAATTAGCGGGACATTCTATCATATCATTCTATCTCTGTTGGAGACAAGTGGAATTAAAGATAAGAGAGGCTTCAAATAACCGGTTTTACTGCATTCCCAAAATTGTAAATAATGTCAAAAAAGTAGGTTAATGAAAAACATTTATTTTAATAGGTAAATGTGCAATGCAGGTTTCAAATACAAAGTCCTGATGCCAACAGCGACAGACAAAGAGAAAATAATATGTAGTTCCTTTGATCGATCTGATCTTTCTAAATGTATTTTGGTATATGCTGAATCTGAATGTGAAATCCATTTTACCTAAACACCCCAAAATGTTTGACTAAAATGCGAAAAACTTTAAAATTGTGCGTTTTTTAAAATGTTTTTTGCAATTTAATCAACAATTTTGAGTTGTTTCGCAAAACGGACTTCACGTTCAGATTCAACATACCAAAATACATTTAGAAAGATTTGTCTGGCAAAAAGAGCTGCTCTTTTTTTTATGTTGCCCTATTTTTTTTTTTGCATTTTTGGATGACTTTTTCAGGTTGGAATTGCTTTAAAAACCAAATACGGACGTCTTCGGGTGAGATTTTTTTTGAAAACTATTGCTGAGATTCAACACTATCTAACGAAACCTATCCGCCAACAGAGGCAAACAGAGGAAGTAGTTAAAACCTTATGTGAACTTAAAAAGTCACTAAAATTGAATGTTTTCTTGTCAAAAAAATCTTATTAAATTCTTTTTCGCTAAACTAATGTATCATATTGTTTGTCTATTCATTTTAAGCCTATTTACAAAAAAAATGGTTTCAAACCCTGAAATTTTAGGGTAAATGGATAATTTTAAAACCACGCATATTTTTATTAGTTTTCACTATTTTTCAACTTTGAGCGAAAATCTCCAGGCCAACAAATTTTTTTTTGAAAAACAGTTTTCATTTTCTGATTCTTCAACTAATTTACTGTTAGAAACACGTGCAATATCAAAATAAATCCTACTTCCGAAATATGGGTTTTTTCCGCCGTTTCCCCACTGTGCGGCGCCACATGCCACCAAGTACCTAAAACAATGGCGTAATTGCTCCATGGCAATTTCCTCCTATGAGGAATGGAGAACTAAGGATGTCTTGTGCTATGTTGGTTGAACTTACCATTCTTTTTGGTTGAAATAACTGTAATTAGTGTAGTGAGTTTTTCGAGTCAGTGATAAGTTGGTCGATAAATAGTATGACAGCGACTTTGACCAAGGGTATGTAAATCAATTATGGGGAGGTGGAAAAATTCCGAATGCTAGAAAATAAGAATCCTGAATGGACAAATTCCGAAGGCTAATGATACTACTTCTCACAAGCTACGAATTTCGTAGTTGAATAATGATGAGAAGATTTATATTATTTAGATGTCGCATGCATAAATAGGAAAATAGGAGTTAGCCAAAATGGTTGCTCCGAGGAACACCAAAAAAAGCGAAGATTGGGTCACCCCTACCACACCCAATTCTTAAAACCACCCACATATAGAGGAGTGATTTGATCCTTTAGTAAAAATGGTTGAAAACCATTTCAGATTTTCATTATTTTATCGTTATTTTTATATATGAAATAGCCTGTTGCATTCCTCTCCTAAAACAATTCAACCGTAATACTCGCGCTACAGGGAATACCCATCAGCTTCCTCTTGAGTCCAATTTCCGTCGTCCTTTTAAGTACAGAGATTTCTTCTTTATCCGCACTCCTCCCATTTTAATATCCAGAACTTCAAACCCAATGTGCATCGGTACCCCGTCTTAGATCCTTCCCTATTTTCCATCGCAGTCAGTTAAGATATAACTCTGTATGTATCACCATCTTTAAAAACATGGTTTTTTTTTTAAATGCATTTTTGTTGTCAAATGTGAATATCTCTTTGTATGCTTTGAATAGTTATTAAACCTGCCCATATTTTGTTTTTATTTTATTGTTCGTAAGATTATTTTTTTACTTAATTCGCTACATTTATATGAGAATAATAAACAAAACACACAACACATATACAAACTGGATTTTGGTAAGATTTAATGAAGCGCCACACCACGAAACATTAGATTTGTTGTAAGCCCCATTTGCAGTTTTTCACCAGAATCATTTAAAACTTCGGTCATAGTCTAGAATTATAGAAAAATGAATTGATAAATACGCAAACCATAATTTGTAATTGCTATAATAAATGTGCAATTTATTAAAATAGTTATTCAATCTCGTAGACATTTATAATAACAGAAAAGTTGTTGGGACGGCATATGTTTAACAAACTTCAGTTTAAAAAGTTGCAATTGTATTATCTTAATTTTAAAAATGTAGCTTACTTTACAGATAAGTGAAGTATCAAACAAGTAAAGTCAGCTTTACAATGTAATTAATTAATATCTTTCTAATCAAGGGGGTTAATTGAAAACTTTTGACTGAAATTGCTACAATCTTGGAAAGTCACTTACAAGATACGCATGTGAATTATTAAATGCAGATTCTTATTATGAATAGCAATTTGCTTAAATTAAGTTCGCTCAAAATGTCAAAACTTTAGCTAATTTGCTTAGCGTGGTACTACAAATAGCGAATGTTCGCTAATATAATCGCTTAAAAAGTGAAACCCAATCGAAACAATTTATTTACTGATGAATCGAAAATCATTCCAAACCAGAACCGTAATACGGCCATTATCACAGGCAGTCAGGCGGCTGTTAAAGCCATTAATTCTAGTACATAATCCCCCAAATTGGTACAGCAATGCCGGTATGAACTTGTTAGCCTCAATATAAAACACAATGTCATTCTTATCTGGGTTCCGGGTTATTGTGACCAGGCAAGGATCGGCCCAATATTCTTTCAATTTTTTTAGCGAAGCAAACAGTAGGTGGAGTAGTTTAACTAACTAAATCTGACCCACTTATACTAAATCCCGAACACTTGATCGGATATACAGACCCAGGCAAGACAGCCAGGATCGTAGCTATCTGTAGCAGACATTGGCCAATAGGAAAGCATGCAGTGAAACTAGATATTCCTCACAACACTCACTGTCATAGCTGTGGGGACCAGCGGGAAAATCTAACAGTCGTCCATTTCCTCTGCAAATGCCCTGCTCTAGCCAAATTTAGAGCACAACCATGAGAAAGAGCATTTTTTGACAACATAGACGAACTTTCGGAAACGAAGATTAAAAACTTGATCTCCTTTCTCAACGCGACGGAATGACTCTAGCACGAACTTCGGTTACTTCTGCGCCGTGCCCTCCATTTAATTCTTTAAATCCCGAGCTAGCTTTAATTGAGGGCTTTAACGAAGTTTTACGGTGTGGATGATCACTCAATCGGATTGGCTACTGTTTCAGCACCAATTTACAAGATGCCTTGCTGGACCAGTGAGTGAGGCTGATTGAGTGATCCGATTTCTGTATGATTGTGCAGAAGCAAACACAAATTAAAGACATCAAAACCTACTAGATCCTTTCATATTTTTTAACTTAATCCAAACTGGATGACTTGGTGAGAATGTCCACAATTTCCCTTATTAATTCTATCCACAGGTTTATAAGAGTTATGGTATCAAAATGGCCACAGGGCTAGACTGCCAGTGGTCACCATTTCTACCTACCTACCTTAGAGAAATATAAAAAGATCCATCAGTGCAAGAAAGTTAGAGTACATACACACAAACTTTGCATTTTATGCATTTTTTTTAATTGAAGCATATCTATACCATTGCCGATCGCGTATAACAATATTTTTTTCCACTTTTGCATTCGAAGACACAAACAACCAAAACATCTTAATTGAATTTTCTTACCTCTCCAACTGGCTCTGCAATCGTTATTTTGGCCACTCGACCTAAACGAGACTCCTTGATAATGCCGTGGGCATCAGCTTTGTGTTGTGTTAAATTGTATTTTTGTATAAATCCAGCCCCACATATTTCACACCTGAATCGCTCTCCTGTATGCCTTCTTATATGTGCTTTCAAATCATTACATTGAGCAAAAGCCTTGGGACAATGCATACACTGATAGGGTTTTTCGCCGGTATGAATTCGCATGTGCACAGACAATTTGTATGGTCGCGGGAAACCTTTACCGCATACATTGCAAAAGTGTGTCTTTTCACCCGTATGACACCTGCAGAAGATAAATTTTAAATATACAAAAAATACGGGACCATACAAATACAACATAGGGAATTATTGTAGGTACTTACTTTTCATGCGCTTTTAAGTCCGTAGAACGTGGAAAACCCTTATCGCAGTACTGACATTTGTACGGTCGTTCACCATTGTGTCTTCGCATATGAATAATAAGATAATTTTTTCTTGGAAAACATAAACCACACTCCGAACACAGAAAGGGTTTATCCTTGCTGTGTGATTTTCCATGCTCTTTGAGGGCTTCACTTGTTTCAAATACAACGGAACAAAGTTTACACTTCCAACATTTTTCTGTGTGCTTTAGCATATGCTTTTGAAGATAAGCCTTTGAGCTGTATGACTTATTGCAGTATTCACAAACCTCCCCTTTGATTTGTCGACTATTCGGATCATTTGAATGATGCATTTCTCTGTGACGTTTAAGGTGATCTGCACGACCATAACTGGCACCGCAGCTATCACATTGGAATGGCTTTACTGGGTTATGTTTTGTCATGTGGTTTTTCAGGTGATCTGCTCTATTAAATCGCATCTCACACAACGTACATTGGAATGCTTTTTCTTGAGTGTGTGATAAGAAATGTCTTTTAACGTGATAAGAAGACTTAAAGGTTTTTTCACACAAGTTACATCCGAATTTTCCATCTTCTATTCTGTGGAAACAATCGAAAGTTGTTTCTCTTTTTTCACGCTTTTCTAGCTTAGGAGGAGTGTAGATATTTTCTGTGATGTTGAATTCTGCTTTTTCTTGTTTTATTGTAACTTTGTTTTCTACAAAAATTAAAAGAAATAAAAAACAAACAATTAATTTACTAGATAGAGTATAACAACAGTAACAAATCCAGAAGTTAAGGTGAAGTAAAATGACGGCGCCTTTGAGTTGAGATAGTTAACCGAGCAGTTAAAATTATATAAAACAAACAAACTCGGAATAATTAATCTTAAGTTGCAAAAGGCACCGACATGTATTTAGTTAATATGTATTATGGAAGTATGACAAGGCGTGCATTTATTCTTTTCTTAAACATTTGTCTAACACTCTGAACGAGTCAAGGGGAATTAATTTATCCTGACAGGTGAAACAATTTTGTGTATCAGTTATCATCTTTTGTTTACTTTCAGTATAGAAATATGAGTTTGATAAATTTACCAATTCATTTTAAACTGCTTTTATTTTTTACGATAAATAATTTCCTTCATGTTTTGGAAATAATGTTCACAATTGAAATAAATTATCCAAACCTTAAATTTGCAAGCTGATTGTTGGAAATTGTTTTTGCATAAGTGCAGAGTTGTGCGGATTTCTTAGATGCCGACGGGGTATGTGCTGGCATGCTTGACTGGCCTCCCGAATTTGCACTCTGACAATGGAAAACAATTCATATCGTCTGAGTTTCCTAAGTTTTTGGAATTCTATGGCGTGCAAAATGTTCGGACAGCATTTTATTCTCCGCAGGCAAATATATCAGAGGGAGAGAGTGAACCGAAGTATCTTAAATAAAATTAGATTATTTGTACGAGATGAACAATACCTCTCAAGCATAGCTTCGCTTTGAGGTCTGATAACCATGAATCTTTCGAATGTCAACCCTATTTTGCAATGTTCGGCCAAAATAAGGTTAACCATGGATCAGCGTACAGGATTCTAAGAAATTTAGGAGCTTTTCACGATCCCGAACAAGATGTTGAGCCACGCGAAGCAAATATTGTACTTGAACGTCAGAAGTTGTTCAAAAACTTACAAAACTTCGTCCGGAATTCTTTTATCGAAACTTTGCTCAGAGCAATTTTATTCAAGGTCAGAATTCAAAACTGCTTCCAAAATTCCTCAAGGCTCGAGTTCTCATGCATGCACATTTAACTCTGAAAGGTATTAGAGTAAAAGCTAGTTTAAAAACTCGATGTAATAAAAGAAAACAATTGAATTGCAGTTCGTTGCAGAGTACAGAGACTGCCCAGTTTACCTTTAAAAAACAAAAAAAAAAAAAAAAAACAAACAGATAATACAAAAACTGAATACAAATTTCCATGTTTTCCAAATGCTAAAAATTTGATAATAGATTTTATATAACAAAAGAATTAATATAGAAAGTCAGAGACTACTTTTTGGAAACAGATTTAGCCCTCTCAAACACAAAGTTTTATGAAGTTTTATCCCAAAAAAAACCGGCATTACGATCGAACCCAAAAACCTTTACTACCTTATTACAGGTTTAACTTGACAAAAAAAACTATTTGATAACAAAATACAAAGAATTTTTAAAACTTTAAGCGTTTAGTATTCAATAAGGAAAATATATGAACAAAATTTACATAAACACTCATGTTCTGCATTTCTATCGAATTCACACTGATGTACTACTTTTCGATCGTTTTCGACTTATAATAATCGATGACTTACTGCACATATATTTTGAGTCCTCAAAACGTTATTTTACAGGACATTTTGTACTGCCTTCAGCGAAACAATGAAGTTGATTAGAAGTTTCAGATAAGAGATCTTTTATGAAAATAAGGAAGACACTCTTCAAGACAAAACGGAGCCTTGGGACAAACCAGCATTTATTTTATGAATATCAGACTTAAAAACGTCCTGGACAACTCGATACCAAATGCATGTGTTTTCGATAAGATAGCTTCGTACCAAATTCTTTGGAAATATTAAGTGCAATCAATTTGATTCTCCAAAATGATGTAAGCATTGGCTCCACTTTTGGGTGAGATATTTCATCAGATCACCATTGCTACCAAAGGCGTACCGCCGCCGGTTATTAAAGAGCTGATCGTTTTTGGAATGATTTTGCAAGCGTTAAAGAACACCTTTTCAGAACAGTGGGGGGGGGGGGATACTATCCGGGCACGCAGATTTGTGTATATTGAGATCTTTCAGTACTGTTGCAACTGAACGAGTACGAAAGCAGATTTTTCCCATAAAATCGTTTACGCTCTGGAGTCATGTCACTCTCTGGTAGCGTCAAATTAACAGTAACCTGTGCTGCAAATAAAATGGCTTTATCTATTGAGCTTCCAACAGGAGTGTCATTGAAGACGAGCGTTGGTACCGAGGGTTTCGTAGTGATTCGAACGTTTTTTATAAATGACCATTTTTACTACCTTTGGGACATTATAGTATTTTTGCCTTCATTGTTGGTCATGCAAATATTTTGTTTGTCGAATATTATCATATGACCTTAATACACTAATAGTGTATTTATCAGGGTCAGAGGTAAGAAACAAGTCTAGGGTGTTCGCGGATTGACCTGTAATGTCAAGAATCACAACAGACTCGTTAACGAGCTGACTCAGGTGGTTTAACTCAGAAAAATCTCGGCAAACCTTCTTTCGGGTTGTGTACATTGAAATCGCCCGTAATGACGATTTCACTGTGGGCATAATGATCAGCGTTTCCACGACCTTTGATAAAAGAGACGGTAATTAGAGGGTAAGGAAGATTCGCCTAATTTGGGGACCGGTTGGATAAATGTCATTTTGTATCTACTCGGAAAAAGATCCAAAGGGTAGTACAAATGGAAAAGTTTACGCATTGGTTTTGCCACAGTAGAAGGACACCGCTTCAGAACTAAAGGAGATATACAGTCTGGACCAGCGTATTTGTGTATTTAATTGTCCTTGAGGATCCTTGCGAATGTGCGAGTGCGAAAGAAGATTTGTCCCGTAGAATAGTTAACGCCCTCAAGCACAGGAGAAGTCATAAAGCTTTGTGACAAAATCGAATTTGCAGCGTTATAAGCTAATTAGATTTTTCTTTCGAGCTGACAAAACGAAATATTTATTTATTATTTAAAGAATGATTGGAAATAAAATTAATCTAGAATTGAGGATCCCAAATTATATTTATGCATGTGATTTTTTGAAATTTGTCTGAAATTAGTGACAATAAATGAATTTTCTTCTGAAAACTATGACAAATAGGTCTTGGATTTATTCTTGTGCTGTAAATAAACAATCCACCGGCTGTAAATTTTTTTTCATGATTTCTACAGGCTCAATAATAGAATGAGTTGTATGAAATTCCATGTATGCATGACTGTAAATCGAACTAGATCGAATTACAGAACACTGAATTTAAAATTCAAAATTCCTTTCACAATTTTCAATTTAATCGGTTTGTTAAAATCTTAATTACTTTCGCGGAATGCAGATGAAAGACAAAGAATTACCTTCATTTTGCGGAGTTTGTGATTCCGTTATTTCTGCCTCACATTTAATAAAACTGTTTGCCGCCACAAATTCAGTATTCTTGATAGCTCCATCTTTATCTGAATCTAAACCGTCATTATCATCGTTGTCATCGTCTTCATCATCATCTTCATCATCATCGCCATCACCACCGCGTTCGTTATCAAAATCATTTGATATTTCTTCATCATCTTCATTTGTGTAGTTTCTGTATGCTTCAGGTTCAGCGAGCAACTCCAAATCATTTTCAAATGTATCTCTAGTTTTTATTGAAGAAAAAAAAAAAAACATTAGCTGGCAAACGTAATAAAAGTGAATAATCAAACCAATACATTTCAGTATTTTGCTCCTGTTTAAGAATATGGGTAGAATCTAGTTGGTGAATGGTTAGCATGTGTCGATTAAGACGGTTTTTGCTTGAAAAATGTTTGTAACAGACGAGACATTCAATAAATGGCTTAGCCTCTCCTTTTATTACACCATCTGCATTACATTCTCCGTCTTCCAATATTTGGCTTGACGGATCGCCATCCTTCTCAATTAATGCCCTGTAATACAAAAGAAAGACAAACAACTTTAAACTGCATGAAACTTATGTGCTCAAATCAAATACGTTTCTATTCCAAAGCTAATTTCAGAAGATTGAATTTTGTGGACATTTCTTATATGGCGAGTAACGTGATCTCTGCGTGTGAACATTTTATTACAAACATAACACTGGTTCGAAGAGTTGTGGTAGCCAATTTCTGGATGTGCCGCACTAATGTGACTTTTTAATCCTGCCAAGCGGTTGAACGTTTTATTACATATACGACACAGATTGGCCGACCCTTTGTGTGCAATGGCTCGGTGTTCCTATAGTAAATTTTGTTACAAAAGAAAATAATAATGTGTCCCGACCCCATTATTACCCGCAATCGCTCATATTTGATAAATTTTTGATCGCACTTCTCGCATGGATACAAAGTAGAATCTATGGTTTGGGTGCTTTTTTCCTCAGTGGGTATGGGTTTCATGTCTTCAATTGCTTGGTATTTATTGATTGAATCCAAATATGTAACAAGTTTACGATGAGATTGCTCAAAGTCCTTTTTGAAGGAGTAAGCACTTTCAACTCGTTCGATGCATTCATAACATATAAGATGCGGAAAATCGTCATGCCGGTGGACCTGAAATAGTTATTCTTAAAAGGTCCAAAGGAAACTTTCACATATAAAAAACTTACTTTGTAAATTGTTAGTTCAGAAATCATATCGCAGATACTGACCCCACCGATTTTCTTTGGTTCTTCAAACAACAATACAGATTCCAAATTGGTTTTGAGACAAACCCTGCACATTTTTTCGATATCAAAATCCATGGCTTCGGTTCTACTTTATTTTGAGAAAAGAATTATTATTTTGTTAAATAAAATATTCCTGAGAAAGTTTACATTTCTGTATGTACAAACTATAAAATTACGAATGCGTTGGACATTTTTTTGTATGGAATGGTAACAGCAGCTGCTGTCAAACAAGTAACGCAAGCAGAACACAACTTAACGTAATTGGATTATCTGTACGTCATTTTTTCAACTAAGGGCAACCGTTACACTTTCTTGGAAAAGATTTACTACCATGTTTGTTTATATTAGGTGCGTTTTATTATCCACAAATCTATCTGGATCCGGATCTGGATCTTCCCTTGAAAATAAAACGATACGGATCCTAGTGACAGCAGTGTTATAAGTCCGTCTCTTTTTATCCTTTGGTTTGTAAATTTTCAATTATTTCTTGTCTTTTTTCTTTACACTATAGCTTACACTACCTTACCATAAAAAGCCATCTACTCGTCAGTGTAAAAACTAATTTTTGGATCTTTGAAATAGATCCCGATAGAAAACAGGATCCCAAATTGTTTTTGTAATACATGTTAAAACTTAATCCAGATCCGGATCCAGATAGATTTGTGAATAATAAAACGCACCTATTAAGTGTTTTTTTGGGGCGTCTTTCCTTTATAGCCAAACCACAATCTCGCGTTTGGTCGGTCGGGCTTTGACATTTTGAATAAAAACAATAGACTCTTATGAGGCAATCTGAAATGTTACCTCAGGCGTTGCGACCGCTTTATATCGTAATATCGTAAACGTCAGACCAACGCCAGGCCAAAGCAAAAGTAGATCTATTTTCTATTCGGTCGGGCGTTTGACAGTTCATTGTCGGCCGTATTTTGTATTTGTTTTGAAAGTTGAAAATTGAAGTGAAATAAGAAGTAAGTAATTGATTTTTAATAATAATTAAATCAAAAAAAGTGTGGTTCTGTTTTTATTTAAATAATTATATTTTTTCAGAAATCTTTAACCCGGCTGTATGAACCCTATTAACTTTGAACCACCAAACTATCAACAATCGGCGGCGCCGGCGTGGATAGCGGCACGGTGCACCATCATGAAAGCATTGGAAGCACATCTTGCGATTCTTTTGAAAAGTTTGTAGGTAATGTATATCGAAAAAGATAATACACTTAATCATAATTAATTTACAGACACTTGATTTTACTCCACATTTGTTTTTAAATGCCTCATACCCAGCATAGCTCACAACACCGAACAAGGAAAAGTCAAGGAGGTCATCAAGATCATCCATATCGGCCATATCCATCTCTTGTTTAAGAAAATAGCTTTACAAATTAACTATTTTAAATGCCCAAAATTTAAAATACGCAATATAATATACCTTGTAAATTAATAAACAGTAACAAAATTCATTGGAATATAACAATTAAGTAGGTACTTATCAAAGATGTCATGGAAATGTCAGTCAACGCTCGAGGTTTGAAACGGTCGCGCTTTTTGACACACAAAATCGTATATACGATCAAACGCCCATTTAACGCCGGACCGACGAACGCGAGATTGTGATTTGGCCATTAAGGTAGCACGAGTATAGTGTTGATTTTTTTTTTACAGATAGCTAGTGGTCTCAATAGTACATATTTAAAATATTAAAGTGAGGAAACACCGTTAAATCATAAAAAAATGTTTTATTTTTCAGTTTTAACCTCACTTTTTGTTTCATTTG